>RJWJ010012230.1:0-42432 GCA_004363605.1 Indri indri
AGGTTTGACTCACAGAGACCATCATAAATCAATTGCTTGCAGACTCATATCTAAACCCTATCAGTGAGTGGCAAGTGACAATTAAGCTGCATCTGATGGCAGGGTTTATAGTGGCAAATGAATTGATGTACTTCAATTGCATGGTTGCATCTGGTGGCAGGCTTTAAGTCAGAATTAGAAACTTATTTTAGTCTGGGCATGTCCCACCCTCTATTTTATATACCACTTCCTCTTTGCTGAACTGTGCACTTGTCTCAGTCACAGTTTTGGTAAGCCCACAAGCTAATCCTAGCAAAAACGAATAAAAAACAAATGTTGCCAAAGAGCTTATTTGAAAAGGGGGAAAGACCCAATGATGAGATAGCAGAAGACTCCAGGACTGCCAGCAAAATGAAAGCTGCATTTAAAAGAAAATACCAAGAATCCTACATCAATTATGGGTTCATTGTAACTGGTGATTCACATTCTGCAAGCCCACTTTGTATAATATGTGGTAACTGGCTATCCAATGAAGCCATGAAACCTCAAAACAGCTTCACCGCATGGAGACCAAGCACCCTGCATTACAAGACAAGACTTTGGAGGTTTTCAAAAGCAAAAAATGTGAACACGAAGAACAGAAGTGATTATCGAAGGTCACCACTTCATCAAATGTGTCTGCACTGACAGTATCATTCTTAGTGGCTACCCACATTGCTAAAGCTAAGAAGCCCTTTACTATTGGTGACGAGTTGATCCTGCCTGCTGCTAAGGACATTTGCCATGAACTTTTAGGAGAGGCTGCAGTTCAAAAGATGCACATGTTCTTCTTTTGGCTAGCACCATAACTAGGCAAATTGATGAAATAACAGAGGATATCAAGGCACAATTGTTAGAGATATTAATGAGTCACCGTGGTACACAATCCAGGTTGATGAGTCTACTGATGTTGACAACATGGTCACAATGCCTGTTTTTGTGCGATATATATTTTTCAGGAGGGTGTGCATGAGGATATGTTATGTGCACTTTTGTTGCCAACCAACACCACGGCTGCAGAATATTCAAGTCTTTGAATGATTATATATCAGGAAAACTGAAATGGTCATTTTGTGTCAGAATATGCATGGATGGAACAGCCGTCATGACTGGCCCACTTCTGGTTTCACTGCTTGGGTCAAGGAGGTAGCTTCTGAATGTGAGTCTATGCATTATGTCATCCATAGAGAAATGCTGGCTGGCTGAAAAATGTCACCTGAACTGAACAACGTTTTGCAGGACGTGATTAAAATTATCAACCACTTTAAAATACTTGTCCTTAACTCATGTCTGTTTGCACAGCTCTGTGAGGAGATGGACGCAGAACACACGTGTCTTCGCTTATACACAGAAGTCAGATGGCTTTCTAAAGGTAGATCACTGGCAAGAGTTTTTGAGTTATGAGAGCCACTCCACAGGTTTCTTTTAGAAAAATAGTCACCAATCGCAGCACATTTTAGTGACACAAAATGGGTCACAAAACTTGCTTACTTTTGTGACATGTATAACCTGCTCAATGAACTCAATCTGTCATTTCAGGGGAGAATGACAACTGTATTCAAGTTGGCAGATAACGGCTGCATTCAAAGTCAAACTGGAATTATGGGGGCAACAAGTGAACATTGGGATTTTTGACATGTTTCAAACATTAGCAGAGATTTTGAAAGAGACTGAGCCGGGGCCTTCTTTCTCTTAGCTGGTGCATTATCACCTATCTCAGCTTTCAAAAGAGTTTGAGCATTTACTCCCCAACCACAAAAGACCCCAGAACTGGGAAGAAATGGATCTGCAACCCACTGGTGAATAATACAGGTGAATCAACTTTGTCTGTGCTAGATGATAATCAACTCCTTGAGACTGCAAATGACAGTGGCCTTAAAAGTAGATTTGAGACAAATTCAAATCTCCATATATTCTGGATTAAAGTCAAGGGGAAATATCCTGAGATTGCCACAAAAGCACTGAAGAGCCTGCTTCCATTTCCAACATTCTATCTTTGTGAAGCAGGGTTTCTGCAGTGACAGCAACCAAAGGAGGTTACAGAGTAGACTGAACATAAGCAACACACTTCAGGTGTCACTGTCTCCCATCATCCCCAGATGGACCATCTAATTGCAGGAAAACAAGCTCAAGGCTCCCGCTGATTCTGCATTATGGTGAGTCGTATAATTATTTTAGTATATATTACAATGTAGCAATAATAGAAATAAAGTGCACAATAAATGTCATGTGCTTGAATCATTCTGAAACCATCCCCCCCACCTCTGGTCTGTGGAAATACTGTCTTCCATGAAATTGGTGCCTGGTGCCAGAAAAGTTGGGGACTACTTTAATAAGGGATTGATATAAAGAATACATGAATAACTCCTACAACTCAATAACTAAAAACAAAAATACCAATTAAAAATGAGTAATGGACTTAAATAGACATCTCTCAAAAGATAACATAAAAATGGCCAGTAAGCTCATGGAGGTACTCAAGATCACTAACAATTAGAAAAATTCAAATCAAAACCACAGGGTGATACCACTGCATACCCATTAGGAAGACTACTATTAAACAACAAACAATGACAAAAAAACTGAAAATAAATGTTTTTGAGCATGTAGAGAAATGGCAACATTTATGCATTACTGTTGAGGATGTTACTATTGTAGCTGCTGTGGAAAACAGTAAGGAAGTTTCTCAGAAAATTAAACATAAAAGTAGCACATAATCCAGAAATTCTACTTTGGGACATACAACCCACGGATTTGAAAGCAGGGACTAGAGTAAGATATCTGTACACCCATGTTCATAGGAGCATTATTCACAATAGTCAAATATGGAAACAACCAAAATTTCCATCAGTGGATGAATGGATGAACAAAATATGGTTACACCTGCAAAGGAAGATCATTTAGCCTTGAAAAGGAAAGACATTCTGACACACATTTCGACCTTGATGATTCTTGAAGATATTGTGCTAAGTGAAATAAAAAAGTCACGAAAGGATAAATATTGTACTATTCTACTTGTATGAGGTACCTACAGAACACAAATTTATAGAGAAGTAAAGTGAAATGGTGGCCTCCGTATCCTTGGTGCTGAGGGAAGCACGAAGGGATGGTTTAATGGGAACAGCACCATAGGTTGGAAACAAAAATGTTCTGGAGATGGATGATTGTGTTGGTTGTGCAACAGGGTGATTTATGTAATGCCACTGAACTGTATGCTAAAAAATTATAAAATTTATGTGATATATATTTTACCATGATCAAAATAGTATGCTCAGAGAGCTCAATGAAATCATTGATAAATAACTAAAAAATCCAAGAGAATGATGTATAAACAACTAGAGAATATAAAAAGATAGAAGTTGTTAAAATGAAGCAACTGGAAATTATGCAGATGAAATTTTTACAATAGCTGAAATGAAAAATTCACTAGAGGTTATTAACAACAGATTTTCTCAGAAAAAAAAGAATTAGTAAATTTAAAGAACTAGAAATAAAAAAAATGAAGAAAAATAAACAGAGCCAGAAAATAATGGCTGGAAACTTCCCAAATTTGAGCAAGCAAATTAATTTAGACACTCAAGAAGTTTAATGAATGCCAAATATGATAAACTCAAAGAAACCAATACCAAGCCATATAATCGAACTGCCAAAAGAGAAGGACAAAGAAAGAATGTTGCAACTGTAGAGAAATGACACATCACATTTAAGAAATCCTCAATATGATTAATAGTCAATTTCTCTTCAGAAACCATGGAGGCCAAAATAACTTGTTTAGTGTGTTGAAAAGAAAAAAAATCAAGAATTCTATATCTGTTAAAATATCCATTAAGAATGAGGAACAAATCGAGACATTCCCAGATTAAGTAACATAAAGCTAATTTCATCACTAGAAAATCTACCCTGCAAGGCACACTAAAGTATTTCAACTTGAATCAACAAGACACTGGGCAGTAACTCAAAGACATATGGAAATGAAAAATTTCCACACAGGCTGTTGCATAAACTAAGACAAACATTACTACTATTATACTTTGGGTTTGTAACTCATCCTTTTATTTGCTATAAAATGAAAAAATGCATAAAACAGTAATTACAAGTCTATGTTAACGGGTAGAAAATATATAGAAATTTAATTTGCAACAACAGCATAAGGGGGATGAGAACTTTTTATGATGAAATTTTTTCTAAGCATTCAAAGCTAAATTAGTATCAATTAGTATTTATATTTTGATAAATATGTGATGCTAAATGCAGTCACTGGGATAACCATTAAGACAATAACTAAAAAATGTATATACAAAAGGAAGTAAAAGTAGAACCAAACAGTACACTGAAAAAAATCTAAGAAACAAAATAAAGCTGTATTGGAGGATTCAGGGAGAAGGCAATATAAAACTTATTGAAAACAAATGGTAAAATACCAGATATAAGTGCTTTTTTAAAAAAAAAAATCAGTAGTCACTTTAAGTGTAAATGATTTAAACTCACAATTTTAAAAGCAGAGAATGAAAGAATCGATAAAATATGATCCGATTATATGCTAACAGAGACTGACTTAAATCCAAAGACATACAAATAATTAAAATTCAGGATTAGAAAAAGACATCTTGTGGAAATCATAAACACAAAACAGCTGAGATGACTACATTAGTATCAGAAAAAATTAATAAAAATTATTATACGAGACAAAGAAAGAGTTTATATATTGACGAAAAGGCACACTCATCAAGATGATACAACAATCATAAACAGATATTTGCCTAAGAGCAGAACCACAAAATATATGAATCAAACATTAACAGAATGAAGGCAAAAATAGGCAGACCTACCATAACAGATTGGGACTTCAATATTACATTTTCTATAATGAATACAACAATCAGATAGAAGATGATTAAGAAAATAAAGGATTGAAACAGCAGTATGAACAAGCTAGACTCAAAAGATACACGCAGAACACATAGCCCAATAACAATAGAACATAAATTCTATTTAAGAATGCATTGAGCATTTGCCATAATATACAATACATAAAACCATAAAACAAGTCTCAATACATCTTAAAATATTTAAATCATAAAAATAACTTCTCTGGGCACCATGAAATGAATACATTAATAAATAATAGAATGAAAAATGAAAAAACAATGAAAATGAAAAAAATTTAGTTAGGCAGAAAAAGTTCACTTTAAAAGTGATATTTATTGGTTACTGATCAAATCACACCTTGTCAATTCTGAAATCTTTAGACGCAAATATGTGATGCATCTGAATTATATCTTCTTTTATTTTATATAGTTAAATATAGATTATTTAAAGGAAATATTAAATCGTGGTGCTGCTCTACTTATTTTTTTTGAATAAACAAAGTCATTGGAAATGATCAAAATGCTTTCTATATATAGGTCATTGACAAATTACGATGAATCTAATTTTAATTTATTTGAAGATAGTCTGATTTCTGAATTAGGTTAAGAATTTCTCCTGTAATTTTATGAAAATATACACTTGCTAAGCAAACTTTTTAAGCATAAATAATCATAAATTCTAGTTCAGCTCCATACAAATTATTTAACATATAAGTCATTTAATATTATTAGACAGAGGATCTGTAGGGGTAGTAATGCCACTAATCATGTGAAATTCAGAAAAATGATTCTAATTTCGTCTTTACATTCCAGAGCCCAAGTGTATAACTGAGAGAATTATAGGATTGATACAGAATTTCATTTAGTACCAAATTGTTTCTCTTTTCCATCTGTAATAAACTTCCCTGCAATGATGAAATATACCTGTAAAAGTCCAACAGTTTGTGTATCTCTAAGAACAGTTAGATAACAAAATTAGAACACTGCTTTCCTATGCTTCAGTTCTGAGAGAAAATTAATTCAAAACATTTTATTTCCTTGCTATTTCATTTTGAAATTTCCAACGGAATACCAAGACTATTTTCATTTCTAAGATAGCACATTTGAATCTAGGTTTAATTAAATTGGGAATAGTTTGAAAATAAATTTGACATTATTCCACTATTTCTTGCTCATTTATACCATAGCTACTATTTGCTTCATATTTTTTATATGTTGGGTATTGTTACTATTATATTATTCATTCTTACACCAAACCAGGAAATTTTATATTGTTAGCCCCTTTTTACTGATAAGAAAACTGAAGTCTGCAGAAGTTAAGTGTGTTTAGGATGAGAAAGAAGATTTTGCAGAATTGAAAGAAAGATTTTGCTTTTAAGCACAGCATTGTATATCTTAATTTATCATTGATACATATTTTTGAAGATAAAATAAAAAATATTCTTGTGCAATCAAGAAAATTTCAGACTTTCAGTCTAGTTTGAGAGGTAATATTAATACCCTTGAGAAAAGTCATGAGTAACTTATATGTCATCATTATCATACATGAGCCTTGATACACTTGTTGGTAAAATAGGTCTAAATATCTTCCCTGCTTCAAGTATGAATCTGTATAAATGCTTGCAAATTTATGATACAGCACAAAATTAAAGTTATTAATTATTAATTCAATAAGGACTAGAAGGCCATTACATTTAACTAAGTGTAAACGTAATCACCTCTTAGTGCCAGGCTATATGGTATCGATCTTCAAAACAACCTTAGAGTGGAAGTTTTATAAGGTTACCTTTACAAATGAAACAACAACTTTTAAAAGATGTTAAGTAACTTGTTCGAAGTGGAAAAGTAAATGGAGGTGGTGATATAAAAGGCATGCATATCTTGCCAAAAATCCCAAACTCCTTCCACAGGCTCCTCTGAAGTCAGACCAAATGTGGTTGAATCCATGCAGCCACTGTGGTCCTCTGTGTCCAGTGATTTATTGAATTTCTCAAAGCCTCAGTGCCCACACCTCTTGGTCTTGTCTGAATCTATGTCCATTTTGTTGCAAATTACCCATCAAATATGATGTTTAAATTGCTTTTCTTCCACTGGTAACACAAAGCATGGATTGGAGAGGCAAGATATTGAAGATAAAAAGGTTAATTAAAAGACTGTTGAAGTTATACAAATATAAGGTGATCAGTACTAAGAAATACTAAAGGAATATGAAAGAAGAAATGAATAACAAATGCTCTTGGGAAGAAGAAATAACAAGGCTCAATAATGTAAGAATTTAAGTAAGGGATAAAAGATAGAAAAGTTTTTAAGTTAATTCCAAATCATTTTATATAAGAAACTACCATAATGGTGGTAGGACTGGAAGATAGTGTTAGAGAAGGAAGCCTAATTTTCAAACATGAAATACATAATTTCTAACTTCAAGGAACTCACACTTTTTTGTGAATACATACAAACAGGCAATAAAGTAGAATAGGATAATGCTATTGTTTCAGAAATGCCATAAAGACACTGCTCTGCACCCTGAACCCCATCCTCAGGAGAGGAAGAGTCCATTACCACTGTCCTGCTCAGTGTCAGGAACTGTGACCGCCACACAGGATGTGTGACTCCTACCTACCCCTCATTTAGAGATGACTGTAAATCCAACCTGGCTGGGCCAGTCATGCTCTCTTTCTTGGAAGTTTGGTACAGGAGTGCAGAAAGCATAGACTAGGCTACTAAACTCTGTGGCCGTGTAAGCCCGGCGCTGGGGCAGCCCTGTTGGACTGGAATACAGAGAGATCCAATCTTCCCTGAAGGAGAAAGGAGGGAAGCAGATGCACAGAGAAAACCAGAGGTAAGACACCCTTTGACCTGGGTGGGAGAGGGAGACTGAGAGAGAATGAAAGAGAAGAATCCTTAGTTCTTGAAGTTTTTCTTTTGTTCTGGTCTCCTGTAGACTCCATTAATCTCTCTGCCCTTGATTTCTTTGTGCTATCGCTATAGCTGTCAGATCAGTTTCCCTATTTTTGCTTAAACTATATTGAATGGGTTTCTACTTTTTGCAGCTGAAGACCTTTGACTAATGTAGTTATGGAAGGAAAAGTATCATGAGGGACACTGAAAAGAGAAATCTGACTTAATAATAGGGAATCAGGAAAACTGACTCTACATAATGTACCCTGAAGTGAGCTTTAAATGGTGAGTAAACATTTGAATAAAATTTATTGCTATCCAGCTGTGATCCTTGAAATATTATTTTTTGAATACTGAAAAACAGGATAGTATTCAGGAACATCTGGAAGAAGGCACCTTGCTTTTCCCCAGGCCCCTACTCCCATAAATATGTCACCCTAATGATGCTGAATTTGGTAACAGAGAGAGTTCTATGTACAGGGAAGATATTTAGAACTATTATGCTGATAACATATTAATTATCAGTATAAGTTCTATATAATTCATATGAGAAGTGGATAGCAGTGGATAGTATAAAAGGGGAGGGCCATGTAAACTCGTAACATGAACAGGATCACTTGTATCCGATATAGGTCTCTAGAGGACAAGGGGAGGTCTGATGGAATGTGCTGCAAATGCTCTGGTCATGGGTGGCTACTTTGCTCCCAGTAAGGACTTTGTGCTCAGATAGCAACATGTTTAGTGACGTGTGGATATGTGTCCTTCCTAGTAATTCATTGGTCAATCATAGCACCTTCACACGGTTCATAACTCTCACCTCTGCTTCATAAACCATATATGTTAGAATTTTACAGGGCAGACAGAAATGTTCACTCAATGCCAAAAAGAATAAACATACAGGGAAAGTTGACACTCAGGCAGTGTGAAGAAAAAGATGAGTCAAAATAATCAATGCAGGGAGAGTCAGAATATGTGCATTGTTATTACATATTTCTTTTGCCTCTTCTTGCTAGCATGTTTTCTGGACTAAGTGGGGTGAAACCTTTTAAAGGACATCCACTGAACAGGAAAATTCTTAACTATAATTTATTTATCTAATTGGAAATATAATATTAGTGTTATTTTTCCCCCAAGTCTATACCCAAATTCCACCCAGCAGCCTGAATTTCTTTAAATTATTATCCAACTCACATATCTCACAGATGTAAAATTCCTTTTCTACTTAGCTACAATTAGTAATGTCTTCTTGTATTTAGCAAAGTTCATCTGCCTGGAATAGTAATAAATTTGAGGTTGTACAATTTATTTATGTTCCTTTTAAGCACTAATTGATCAAAAAAGATCTATGCAGATCTATGGAACGGAGAGTTCAAAAGTTTATACTATGTATTTTGCTTCAAAATTATAACTTCAAATAAAACACAATGGCAATGTATATTTTTCTAATTGTTTTCCTAAGACACATCATCTCTATCACATGCATTTTATTAGTTTTTATGAAAAAAACCCAAGGAAATGGTTTGTGTAACTCACGGTTCTGGGACTATCCAAAGCTATTAGGTCATCTTGAATAACTAATAATTTTAATACTCCTCCATCCTCCACTATACAAGATGATATGTGTCAAGCTGTAGAGTAAACTTGAAATAATGTATTGATAAGTATTTGCTAAGCTATTTTTCATTAAGCTCAAATGAATTCTTATTTATTGTGATAAGATAATTTAGAGTGCAATTTTAAGTTTACTACTCATTTCCTAACATAAACTAGTTTTGAAATATTCTGGTATCTAAAGTTTCAAAGCCAAACAAACAAAAATAGTTAATTCCCATTGTTTCTGTGAGGGTCAAACGCTAAAGGCAGAAAGAAAAAGTCTTCAGATCTCAGGCCTGTGAAGCCAATCTGTCAGTATTTCTAAGCAGATTTTGGTGGTCAATTCTTTTTCTTTTCTTTTTCTTTTTCTTTTCTTTTCTTTTTTTTTTTTTTTTTTTTTTTTTTTTTTTTTTTTTTTTTTTTTTTTTTTTTTTTTTTTTTTTTTTTTGCTTTTCTTCGTCATATGGATGGAGGTGAACTAATCCTGGTTATGATGGAGGAACAAACTGCTATAATTTGAATGTATATGTTCCTCTAAAATTCATATATTGAAACTTAAGCCCTCCGATGATGGTATTAGAAGGTAGGATCTTTGGCAGACGATTAGGTCGTAAGGGCTCTGCCCTAGTGAATGGGACTGATGACGCCCTTACAACAGGACCAGAGGGAACCAGATAGGCCCTGTTGCTCTTTGGCCCTTCTGCCATGTAGCGTTCATCGCTTCTGCCATGTGAGGGTGCAGCCAGAAGGCCCTCAGGAGACATTAAATGGCAGCGCCTTGATCTTGGACATCACAGCCTCCAGAACTGAGAAATAAATTCCTGTTCTTTACACCCAGCCTAAAGGATTTTGCTATAGCAGCAGCAACAGACTAAGGCAAAAAGTATTTTCCTTGTCTAACTAGAGATCCTAGGTTTCATTTCAACCACCATCAAAGACTATGACTCATTTGATTATGTTAAGTTCATTATATATTGCTAAACTGTTCATGTTATATCTTTATAAATCAAAAGATTTAAAAATACCATTTCTCTTCAAAGTCTTCTTGACCACACCTTCTCCTCAATTCCAGATAAGGTGTGGGTCTCCTACTGTAATTCTACCTTCATTACTGCTGTAAGTAAGCCCTTTGAGGTCAATGATTCATCTCTAAATGATAAGAGGAGGTGCTCGACACATGTTTAACAAGTGAATGGTGACAAATAAATGCATGAATAAAACGTTTAGGAGGACAGTCAGAGAAATTAATGAAGAAGTAAAAGCCTTTCAAAGAAGGTAATACCGATTTCAAAGGACAGTTATCAAAGAGATAAATGTTCTATTATCCGAGTCAGCTATCAGAAAACGGACAAGAAAGTGGCATTGTTGGGGTAGACCAGTCCTTTCTGGGGCAGGGGGAAAAAAGTTAATAGCTGCTATGTGGTTTTTTCCCAGCCTCCAGGGAAGCCTGAAGATTTGAAAGGCCCTAATACTTCTAAAAACAGTAAATTAAGGAATTTATTGGTCTATGTGAGATGAAGATTGACTGTATAATCATAGGGAAGATACATCTCATATTCAAGATTGTTTATTTAGTAACTTTTAATGATAATTGATGAGGAACTGGTAATTAATGAGGTGTAGCTTCACCAGAGAATGGGTGCAATATGGTCAGCAGGATATGAACACTGCAGGGACCAGAACTGATGGCTACTCTGCGGTGAGATGATTTGCATACACTCAGCTTCATCTCTCATGACCATTTGCTTCTCAAGTGAGGCATGCTCACCCAGCTAAGCTGTTCCTGTGCATCAGTGAGCCTGGATGAAGCCTGGTGTGTCCCATGAATTTGGTTGAGTCTGAGGCCACACCCACTGCTGCTGAACAGAACAGGCATCTCTGGTTCTTCTCATAGAGTTACTAAATAACAATGATAACAGATCTATTCTCTCAGATTAAAAACTCAGCCTTAGTACTTCATTATACACTATCGGTTATCATCAGTACATTCATCTAAATCATTTTGGAACTTTTTATGGATTTGGTTTCTACATTTGGGGACAAAATTAGTTCTGTGAGTTAACTGAGTTGTGTCTGGATTAGGCTCAGAGATTTTTGTTATACAAATTGTCAGTCCCTAGCTCAAGAGAAATCACAGCTCAGAGCCTCAATTTCTCTACCTGTAGAATGTAAATGATGATAATTGCTCTTAAAATTGTTATGCAGATTAAATAACAGTCAAATGCCTAGCATAATGCCTACAATATAATAGACTTTTGAGAAATCCATTTCTCTGCCCATTGTTTTTCTTTCATTTACCTAGTTAAGTCATAGTCTCTTTTTCTTTCACTTTGAAGCATTTATTCCATCCTGTGGTCATTTTACTTTCCAGCTTTAGCATATATTTTTTGAAATACATAAATAAAAAACTGCAGCATGATTGTATGGCTCCCCAAAATTAAGAGGGCTGCAGGTGAATGATCTGAACTGAAGATCCAGCTATGACACTTGATGAGTTTATAACAATGTTTAAGTCAATATGTAGCTTTATCAATGGGGATCAATAATATCTTTTCCACATGTTGTTTCATAGATGATATTGTAACCTCCATACAATGCAAGCTTTAGCAAATGTTTAAAGGGATGCATATGCTTTTTTGCTGATTCCTAAAATATCCTACCATTGTTTCCTTCACAGCAACATACTCAGTCATGAGATTCTATAGTAAAAATGCTCTTAATAATCACCTACTTGGACCGCCCACATTTTGCACATGAGGAAAACCACAGGAGTTAAACCATTTGCTTAAAGGAGTGTAACAGTTAGTGTCTGAGACTCTGAGCACTCTAGGGCTCCAGCTTCCTGACTTCTAGGGTGATGTCCTTTCCACCGCATCATGTCAGCTCTTCTTCTAGGGAGAAAGATAATGGTTCAAACACTTACGGCCCCCAGATTAAGTCCTCATTATTGGAAGATTTAAGGTACAATCATGTTTATTTTATATTTTTCTTTAAAATAGTCATTACATTATTTCATATGTACAAAGAAGTGTATATAATCTGACTATAGATTTAAACAGCTAATGAAACAAATCCATGTAAAACACTACACAAGCTAAGGAATAAAATGTTACCAGTATATTTAAGTCTCCACCCCCCATACACCTCTGTTCTAACATCCATTGCATAAGTAACCATAATCTACGGTTCTGTGTTATGCATTTTCTTGCTTTTAAGAAGTGTGGTTTTTGTTAAATATCCCTAAATTACATATTTACTTTTATTTGTTATTTTAATGAATGGAATCATACTGTCTATATCTTATTTTGCATTACATTCTCTACTCACAAGTATATTTTAGAAATTTATTCATATTGATATGAGTTGCTAAAGTCATTCTTTTTCACTGTAGTATTGTATTCAATTGTATGAAAATATCATAATTTATTTAGCTATCATTCTGTAGTTATACATTCGAGTAGTTTCTAAATTATGCTGTTATGAACATTGTTGCTATAAACATTCTATTATATGCCTCCTTTATATGTGCAGTGGTTGTTCTGGCATACATGCTTGGGAATAAAGTTGCTGTGACATAAATCATTTATTCAAAATGGTAGTGGCAATTTACACAGCTACCATTCCCTTGTTCTATACTCTTGGAAACCTCAGATATAATTCTGTGTTTAAAATATTTGCCTATGTGTTAACTGTGAATGGTTGCAGCTTTGATATACATTACTGAAAGGGGTAAATGTGTTTTCACTTGTTTATATGCCATTTCTTCTTTTGTGAATGCCATCTTTATCTTCTCCCATTTTTTCCTGTTGTGCTATTTTGTCTTTTCTAAATTGATTTATATATGTGTGGGTGTGTGACCTCTTCTTCCAGAGTGAAGGACAATATTGCAAATAGTTATAACCCAGAGGGTAAGTCCATGTTTCTGGGAGGCACAACATGTAACTCTGTACATGGAGATCAATGATATTTCACATATGAAATAACATACGTTAAAAAGCAACATTGTAACTGCGATACTATCCAATGTATATATACCAAAATATTCTAGACCCTTTGAAATTGTGGACATGTGACTTTCTTTGAGCAACAGATCACATGAGGAAATGATTTGTGTTACTTCGTAGAAGCAGTTTAAAGAGCTAGTAGATGATTCGTCATCCTGTGTTATGCCTGCTGAAGAGATGATGGTTGCATACATCAAGGTAAAACGCTTTAAATCTAGATCTGAGTGACTAGAGTGAGCAAAAATTGCAGCCAACTCAAACTGATTATGAAATATCAGTTACAAATAATTTTTTGTTGTATTAAACCATCAAAATTGTGGAATTGATTGACTTATGTTGGAAAGTTTTACCTGTTTATAAATTCATCAAAATTAGAAATTTTGCTTTTTGAACAACATCATTATAAAAACAAGAATCCAAGCCACATGTTTAGAGAAAATATTGACAACACATACATCAGAAAAAAGAACTGTATCCAACATATATGACTCTTAAAAATAATAAAAAGAACAACCTATTTTTAATGAAAAAATATTTGAGCAGACACTTCACGACAAATATACAAATGGTAAATAAACACACGAACAGATTAATAATAATATTAATAATTAGAAAATGCAAACTACATTAAAATCAGATACCACTAGACACATATTAGAATAGCTAAAATTAAAGAATAAAATTGCCACACCATGTGTTGGCAGGCAAGGATGTGAAGCATTGGGTATTGGAAATTCTCATAAACTGCTTGCGAAAATGTAAAATATGTACAAGTACTTTGGAAAACAGTTTGAGAGTTTCTTAAAAAGTTACATACCCATCATAAAACCATATGACCAGCAATTCCACCATTAGGCATATGTCTAATATACATGAGAATATGTGTGCATGTAAGTACTTGTACGTGAATGTTCATAGCAGCTTTACTTGTGATAGCCTCAAACTGGAAACAGTTCTAATATCCATCAACATGTGAATGAATTAACATATTGTTGCATCCATGTAATAGAATATTACTAAGCAATATAAAGTAAAGAACTATTGGTACATATAACGACACAGATGAATCTCAAAATTGTTATGCTTAGTGAAAGAAACCAGGAAAATGAAGAATATATGCGGAGTGGTTCGATGTATTAAAATGTCTAAAATTTGTGCAGTAATTTAAAATGACACAAGTAGATGAGTAGTTTCCTGAGTATGGAAGGGAGTAAAAATTACAAAGAGGCCTGAAGAACTTTTGGACGTGATTGAAACATATGCTGTTTGATTGTGGTGATTAATTCATAGTAATACACATTTGTCAAAACTTAATTTGTACATTTAAACATGTGTAGTTTATTGTACATTTATATTTAAAGTTGAAAAAATATTAAAACTGGCTCATCAAGGTAACTAAAAAACTCTTTGGAGATATTTTTTATATATTTTTTAAATCTTTAAATAAATTTGGACTGTATTACCATCATTCATGATATTAACTCTCCCCATCCTTACCTATTGTGTGTCTCTCCATTCTTTCCTTTATTTTTGTTGAGGTAAAATATACTATATAATTTACTATCTTTACCATTTTTAAGTGTACAGTTCAGTGATAATAAATAAACTTATATTCTTTCGTTTCCCTCTGTCTTCTGTCCTCCTGTCCTTTCCCAGCCTCTGGTAACTACTGATCTATACTGTATCTTCATGAGAGCCACTTTTTCAGCCCCCATATATGTGAGAACACGTGTTATTTGTCTTTCTGTGCTTGGCTTATTTCAGTTAACACAATGGCCTCCAGTTCCATCTCTGTTGTTGCAAATGACGAGATTTCACTCTACTTTTTATGGCTGAATAATATTCCGTAGTGTGCATAAACACATTTTCTTTATGCATGCATTTGTCGATGGGCATTTAGGTTGATTCCGTATTTTGGCTATTGTGAATAGTGCTACAGTAAAAATGGGAATGCAGATATCTTTTTGATATATTGAGTTCCTTTATTTTGTATACATACCCAATAGTGGAATTGCTGGATCATATGGTACTTCTATGTTTAGTTTTTTGAAGACGTCCATACTCTTCTCCATAGTGACTGTACTAATTTACATTTCCACTAGCAGTGTATGGATTTTCTCCATACCTTGCAAGCATCTGTTATTTCTTATCTTTTAGAAACAATCCATTTTAACAGGGGTGAAATGATATCTCATTGTGATTTTGATTTGCATCTTTCTGGTGATTATTAATGTTGAGCATTTTTCCATATACTTGTCGGTCATTTATTTGTCTTATTTTGAGAAATGTTTGCTTGATCTTTTGTCCATTTTAAAATTGTATTAGTTTTTTTTTTTCCTATTGAGTTGTTTGAGCTCCTTAAATATTCTGGTTATTAATTTCTTGTTAGGTGGATAGTTTGCAAATATTTTCTCCCATTCTGTGGATTTTTTCTTCACTTTGTTTACTGTTTCCTTTGCTGTGAAGAAGCAGTTTAGCTTGATGTAATCCCAACTGTATATTTTGGCTTCAGTTGCTTGTGCTTTTGAGGTCTTACACAAACATTCTTTGCCCAGACCAATATCCTGAGTATGTCCCCGATGTTTTCCTCTAGAATTTTTACGGTTTGGGGTCTTGGATTAAAATCTTTAATCCATTGTTAATTGATTTTTGTGTATGGTCAGAGACAGGGGTCTAGTTTCATTCTTCTGCATGTAATTATCCAGTTTTCTCAGCACCATTTATTGAAGAGACTGTCCTTTCCCCATTGTATGTTCTTGGTGTCTTTGTCGGAGATGAGTTGGTTGCAAATATGTGCATTTACACCTGGGTTCCATTCTGTTCCATCAGTCTTTGTTTCTGTTTTTATGCTACTACCATGCTGCTTTGGTTATAATAGCTTTGTAGTAAATTTTGAAGTCAGGTAGTTTTATGTGCCCAGCATTTTTAATTTTTGATCAGGATTGCTTTGGCTATATGATACATTTTGTGGTTCCATATAAATTTTAGGGATTTTTTTTTATTTCTGTGAAGAATGTTATTGGTGTTTTGATAGGAATTGCATTAACTCTGTAAATCACTTTGTGTAGTATTTTTATTTAATAAAGTTTGTGCTTTCAATCTATGACCTTTGGGCATCTTTTCTTTTTTTTATCCCTCTTCTATTTCTTTCATCAGAATTTTATAGTTTTCCTTGTAAAGATCTTTCACTTCTTTTGTTATATTGATTCCTAGTTATTTTATACTTTTTGTAGCTATTGCAAATGGGATTAATTTCTTGATTTCTTTTTCAGATTGTTCACAGTTGGTATATATAAATGGCGCTGATTTTTTATGTTGACTTTGTATCCTGCAGCTTTACAGAATTTGTATATTAGTTCTAACAGTTTTTTCATAAAGTCTTTAGTTTTTCTCAGATGTAAGATCATGTCATCTGTGAACAAGGCTAATTTGCCTTCTTCCTTTCCAATTTGGATGCCCTGTAATTTTTCTCTTGTCTGATTTCTCTAGCAAGAACTTCCAGCACTATGTGGAATAACAGTTGTGAAACGGCATGCTTGTCTTGGTACAAATCTTAGAGGAAAGGCTTTTAGTTTTTCCCCATTCAGTATGATCCTAGTTGTGGGTTTGTCATATATCATTTTTATCTTTTTGAGGTATGTTCCTTCTATACCAAATGTTTTGAGTTTTTAATCGTGAGGGGATGTTGAAATTGATGCTTTTTCAGCATCAATTGGAATAATCATATGGTTTTTGTCCTTCAGTCTGTTGATATAATGTATCACATTGATTGATTTGTGTACATTGAACCATCCTTGCATCCCTGGAATAAATCCAATTTGATCATGATGAATAATCTCTTAATGTTTTGTTGAATTCAATCTGCTAATATTTTGTTGAGGATTTTGGCATCTATGTTCATCAGAAATATTGGTGTACAGTTTTCTTTTTTGTTGTGTCTTTGGTTTTGTTGTCAGGGTGATACAGGTCTTATGGAATGAGTTTGGGAGTGTTTTCTTTTCCTTGATTTTTTGGAATAGTTTAAGTTGGGTTGGTATTAGTTCTTCTTTGAATGTTTGGTAGAATTCAACAGTGAAGCCACTGGGTCCTGAGCTTTTCTTCAATAAGAGACTTTTTATTACTGCTTCGGACTTTTTACTTGTTATTGGTTTATTCAGGTTTTAGATTTCTTCCTGGTTTAATCTTAGCAGATTGTTTGTGTCTAGGAATTTATCCATTTCTTCCAGGTTTTCATAGTAGTCTCTAATGAGCCTTTGGATTTTGACAGTATCAGTTGCAATGTCTCCTTTTTCAAAATCTCTGATTTTATTTGGATCTTCTCTCTTTGTTTTTCAGTCTGGCTTAGGGTGTGTCAATTTTGCTTATCTTTCCAAAAACCAACTTTTCATTTCATTGATCTTTTGTATTTTATTTTTGGTTTCAATTTCTTTATTTCTGATCTGATTTTTATTATTTCTTTTTTTCTACTAATATTTGGTTTGTTTTTTTCTTGTTTTTCTAGTTCTTTAAGATAGAATGCTAGGTTGTTTATTTGAAGTTTTTCTATTTTTTGATGAAGGCACTTACTGCCATAAACTTTTCTATTATTACTGATTTTGCTGACTCCCATAGGTTTTGATGCATTGTGTTTTCATTTTCATTTTTCTGGGAAATTTTTTAATTTCCTTCTTAATCTCTTCATTGACCCACTGGTCATTTAGGAACATATTGTTTAATTTTCATGTTTTTGTACAATTTCCAATGTTCCTCTTGTTATTGATTTCCAGTTTTATTCCACTGTGGTCAGAGAAAATACTTGATATGATTTCAATTTTTTTTTTCAAATTTTTAAGACTTATTTTATGGTCTAACATATGGTCTATCCTTGAAAACAATCCATGAGCTGAGAAGAACGTGTCTTCTGTAGCTGTTGGATGAAACATTCTGTAAATATCTATTAGGTCCATTTGATCTACACTGAAGATTAATTCCAGTCTTTCTTTGTTGATCTTTTGTCTAGATGATCTGTCCAATGCTGAAAGTGAGATATTAAGGTCTCCAATCTCCCTCTTTTGGTCTGATCATATTTGCTTTATATAGCTGGGTGCTCCAG
The DNA here is from genome assembly GCA_004363605.1 of Indri indri. Lineage (NCBI taxonomy): Eukaryota > Metazoa > Chordata > Mammalia > Primates > Indriidae > Indri > Indri indri. Next base: position 18,474 of record RJWJ010012230.1, read on the forward strand.
TATTGGGTCCATAAATATTTAGAATTGTTATACCTTCTTGGTGATGTGACCCCTTTATCATTATATAATGACCTTATTTGTGGCTTTTTGCTCCTCTTGCCTTGAAAACTATTTTATCTGATAGAAGTATGGCTACTCCTACTCTTTTCAGTTTTCATTTACATGGAATGTCTTTTTCCATTCTTTTATTTTCAGTTTATGTGTGTCTTTTTAAGTGAAGTGAGTTTCTTGTAAACAACATATAGTTAGGTCTAATGTTGATTTTTATTCATTCAGCCACTCTATGTCTTTTGATTGAAGAGTTTAGTCCATTCACATTCAATGCTATTATTGATAGTTAATGACTTACTACTGCCATGTTGTTATGTGATTCTGATTGTTTTGTTGTCTTTTTTTCTTTTTTCCTTCCTGTCTTTCTTTGCATAAAAGGGATTTTCTTTTGTATTAATAGTATGTTTTAATTTCTTGCTTTTCATTTTTTATGTATATGTTTTTCTATTTGAGGTTACCATGAGCCTTGCAAAAAAACATTTTATAACCAATTACTCATAGCAGATGACAGCTTAATTCTGCTTATAAGCAAACAAACAAACAAAGAAACAAAGAAATCTAAAAGAAATTCTACACTTTAAATCCATAGGATAGGCTTTTTGAGGGTAAACTTTAAGAAGTTAATAAAGTCACCTTATATTTATAATGTATACAAGCATTTGTGTTTTTTGATTATGAATGGCTGTAATTTTATCGAGTATTACTTTCTGTATGAATTCATGATTGCATAGGTTTTCTACCTTTTTCTGTTTTGTGGTAATTGGCCCAATATATTTTATTATATATTATATATTTTATTTTAATATCCATATAAACTTGTATTTTTGGAATAACCATATTGATCATAATGTATTATATTTTAAATATACTGCTGGATATAGTGCATACATGTAATCATGAGTGTGAATGACCTGTAAATTTTCTTATACTGCCCTTGCCTAATTTCTTAATTAAAGTTATAGTATCCTCACTACACGAGTTGTAAAGAATTTCCACATTTCCTCACATTTAAAAAGTTGTTAGACTATGTCAAAGGATACAATAGACAGAGGGAAAGGCAACTTACAGAATGGGAGAAAATATTTGCATATTGTATTACTGATAAGAAATCAATATCTAGAATATACAAAAACTCCCATAAATCAATAACAAAAATACCAAATAACCTGATTAAAAATGGGCAAAGACCTTGAATAAACATTTCTCCAAAGAAGATATACAAGTGGCTAATAAGTATGTGAAAATATACTCAACATTAGTAATCCTGAGGGAAATGCAAATCAAAACCACAATGGGCTCAAAACTTTATACCCATTACAATGGCTATAATGGGCTATAAGAAGTATGGTGAGGATTTAGAGAAACTGGAATCCTCGTGCACTGCTTATGAAAATGTAAAATGGTACAGCCACTGTGGAAAACAGTACGTTGGTTCTTCAAAAAAATTAAAAATAGAATTACCATATGATCCATCAATTTCACTTCTGGGCATACTCAAAAGAATTAGGAAGGAGGGTTTCAAACAATTATTTAATCTTTTTGTATATTCTTTTGTTTATTCTGTTTAAGCACATATTTGGTACTCTTTTTAATTTTCATTCCTTCTTTCATGCCGATATTTCAACAAGAATACATTTCTTTGATATGAAATAAATCTTTTAGACTACGCTTATTTCAACTAAGCTAGTGTCAAACTCTCAGATTTTGATGTATGTGAGAATGTTTTTTCACATTCAATCTTGAAATATACTTTCATTTTCTATAGAATTCTAAATTAACTTATTTCTCTATATGAATTAAGAGATTGTTCCACTGTCTTCTGAGTTCTATGGCTGCTGCTGATATCTCTTATCAGTCTAAACATAAGTCCTGATTTTTCTCTTTTTTTTCTGGTTGCTCTCAATATATTTTTTGTCTTTGATGTGTTCTGCAAAACTTGGGATTTATGGGATTTCTAAGCTTTGAAAGTGAGTATATTTTATCAATTCCAGAAATTCGTTAGGTATTTTTTTATTTCTTTCTAAAAGCTATCTTTTATTTTCAGGTCAGAATATAAATTTTGCTATTTCTTATTCATTTGTAATAAATATCTATCATCTATTATACATCTAATCACATTATTTTTATGTTATGTACTTTATAATTATGATGTGTAATCTCTGTTGATCATATTTGTTAACCTTCACTTGTAATGGTTTTTAATCTTCCAGTGTTAAATGATTTTTACTTGTTTGCTCTTGTTGCTTATAATTGGGCCTGTGTTTAAAGACAAATTCTTCAGAAAAAAACCTATGCTTGTTTCTGTCAGGTGCTGAAGGTTAAATAAATCGGGTCCAAAAGATATTTTGGGTAGCATGTAGTATAAATTCTAGCCCTACACCTCTGTAAATGCCATAGGGATTTTCTCAAGGGAAAGTATTATTTTTTGATTTTACATGAAGAACCAAGGCCCAGAAAAGAAAGTGTCTTTCTCTAGGATTATGGATGCATGTATTTTCTAGTTCACCCACTTAGGATGGCAACTGTTGGAGTCTAAGGTTTATTTGGCAATCTCAGTTCTGAACTCCCACCATAGTTGGGTCATAGATTTTTATCTCCCGAATTCTAGATCCCAGGGCACCAGTGCTACCAGCCTCATTCACAACAAAGGCGTAATCCACACTCTTTTATCCTGGCAAAACAGTTGCTTTAGTACTATCTCAGTTACACTTTAAAAATGTTTTGATAATATATTATGCAATAATTTTAGGTGTTTTCTACCAGAAGTTTTATCTCTACTTATTTATCATAGTTCCAGAAACAGAAGCCATAGGTAAGTGTACTAGTCTGCTAGGGCTGTCATAACGAAATGCCACAGACTGGGTGGTGTAAAAATAGAAATTTGTTTTCTCACAGTTCTGGAAGCTGGGGGTCAAGATCTAGGTATTGGCAAGATCAGTTTCTCCTGAAGCCTCCCCCCTTTGCTGTCAGATGGCTGCCTCATCACTGTGTCCTCACGTGACCTTTCCTCTGTGTGTGCACGCCCCTGGTGTCTCTTCCTCTTTTTGTAAGGACACCAGTCATCTTGGATTAGGGCTCTAGCCTTATAACTTCATTTAAATTTAATTACCTCTTTAAAGGCCCTGTCTCAAAATATAGCTATAATGGGAGTCAGGGCTTCAACATATGAATTTCAGGTGACACAATTCATATTACCAATTAATTTTTTAATTGCAATTTCCTCATTTCTGACTTATTTTTGTTACTATTACCTATGTTCATTTCCAAGTTAAGTATGTAAGTGCTTTGATGGCGTCCTCTATTTTATTAGAGATATTTTACTTTATATTTAAAGCTATTAATGGATAAACAAATATGAATATGCTATAAAATATTTATTGTATGATATGGACAAAAGGATGTCATTATTAACATCTAAGATCTTGGATTTTTTATTTATATTACCTTATGGAGTTTGTTGATTTTTGATTCTGTGACTTCCCTGGCAACAGGTGACAGTAACAATGTGTCCTCAAATCCCAGAGGTAAGTTACTATTTAAATTCCAACGAGACTCAGAATTATAATTTTCCAGTAAGCTCACCCTCATAACCACTGAGCTTCAAGTTATCTTTAAATAGAAAATATACTAGATAGAACTTTAACCCATAAATGTTACTCAAATTTGAGTCATAAGATATGCTTCTAATCGTAAATGTTTCTAAGATTTAATCATAAATGTTTCTAATCGTAAATGTTTCATAAGATATGTTTTTAATCGAAACGCTTGAAGCGAGACAATATCTGAAGATAAGGGCAGCCTTTTGTAGTTTACTCTGAATCATCTTTTGGTAAGGCTCTCTTGGCCTGAGTTTTTCTTAAGCAGCTGATTTTACTTGTGAGTTGTTTAAATCAGCTTTGTATTAGAACCAACTTTATTCCCTAATCGCTCCTTTTGGTCTCTCATTAATCCATTCTCAGGCTCCATGGGACAGAATCTGCAAATGAAGGAAGAAAGGAAACACACACCTCCTTGCCCTCAAAAAGCTGAATTAATGACACTTTTATGCAGGAGCAAGTAATTCTACTCTCCCTCATCTCAGTCAAAACATTTGTTTCACCTTCCCGCTCTTCCCCTTGAAAAACTTTATCCTAAGTATTTCCTCCCTGATTTCCAAGGATCTTAAGAATCAACTAAAACATAATTATTTGTGCCTCAGAGGGGTTTCTGTCAGCGTTGGGTTTCATGTCTGCATTGGGCTAGAAATATTTCTCAGGAAACCTGGCCAGGTACCACTGTGGCCACGGGCAAATTATTTACTCTGTGTAACTTTCTTCCCACTCATTTAGTCTACTCATAGTATTTTACCTGCAGGGTTATTGTAAGAATTAAAGGCTGATTTACAAAGTATGTTATGGTAACTTCGCATACATCAGGTATTCAATATATTATAGCTCCTATTTTATTTTGTTCATGAGTTTTCTTTTGTTCACTCCTATATGCCCATTGCCTAGAAGAGTTATTTGCACATAATGTGCATGCAGTGCATGTTTTTTTAAATAAAAGAATGGACTTATAATTATTTTTAAACAAATGATACTCTCCTATGTTTATTTTTAAGGCCAATGTCAAGGTTTACCTCCTTCATAAAGACTTTCCCATCAGTCTCATTTCACATACAATTTAGCATGTTGTTGTAGACTCAGTTTAATTGCCTTTTGGTTGTTTTGTTTGTAAGCCATTTCTACTTCCTCAAAATAATTCATTTATTGAGTGCCAGGAATAACTATTATATATTGTATATTATATTATATATGTGCTGTGTTGTATACAGCACTTAACCAAGCACTGGGTATGTGATAGATCCCCAAGAAAACGTTGTCAAATCTTAGAGTTGGAATGAAACTTAGGGATCTTTGTGCTAAACATTTACCCAGTGAAAATGTCCTGCATGTATCTGATTTTTTTTTTTTTTTTTGACTCCCAGTTGAAGGTTTTAGCTGTCCAAATACAGCAAAGACTTACATTTGTCCCTTTAATCAGGACCGAGCTCTGCAATCACATATTCGGTGAAGGTCACACAGGGTTAGTCTCCAGTGACAATGATGGATCACTTGGAGGATGTTTGGACAGTCCATGAGTTAACCTGATTTCTGACAGAACATATTACTTCCCACGTCTAGCACCAATTAATGGAATTGTGGAAAGTAAAATATCCACAGCAGCATCTGAAAGCCAAAAGATAGTACATAACATATTTCTTTCAAAATTACATGAAACTCTTATCTGTGTTATTTTTGTCCTCTTTGTCAGATATAAAATGAGAAGAGTGACAGAGAAATGACATAACCATGCAGTTTTTTGTGTTTTTTCTCTTATGTAGAGCACCTTTCTACATTCCCAGTGCTACATATTAAATATTTAGTGTTGGGCTAGACTGTACTTTTAAGCTGGCAGTTGTGCCTCGCCAATCCTCTCTCACTTCCCTCACAAAACCGGCCCCAAATAAATACAGTTGATGCTTATTATTCACAGGTTCTGTATTTGTGAATTTACCTGCTCATTAAGCTTTATTTGTGACCCCAAATCAACACTCCTGATGCCGCTGTGATCATTCTCAGCCAGGCCCAAAGCAGCAAAACCTTTAGCTGCCTCCGGCTCTCCTTCCCAGCTGAGGACACAACACTCAGCCTTCATGTTTCAGTTCTCACACTATAAACAAGTGCCCTTTTGTGAAGGATATTTACTGCCATATTTTTCACATTTGGTGCTTTCTGTTGGTGATTATACTGGTTTAAATGACCCCCAAATGTAGTGTTGAAGAACAAAAAGATTGTGATGTGTCTTACTGAAGAATGCATGTGTTAGCTAAACTTCATTCAGGCATGAGCTGTAGTGTTGGCAGTGAGTTTTGTATTAATTAATCACAATATGTATTAAATAAAGTGTCTTAAAAGAAACAGACCTAACACGAGGTTATGTATTGATCAGTTGATGAAAGTAGGGTGACCAGAGGCTCACAGGAACCTAACCCTGTATTTCCCCTAGCAGAAATGCTTCAGCATTCATTAATTCAGCTTTTGTGGTGACTTTACACAAAATAACTAACCATGAATAATGAAAATTGACTGCATGCACTTCTGGAACTTAATGAGTGTAGCAGACATGGCTGGTTGTCTAATCCAATACTCGCTTTACCTTCTTCCTTACTAGTAAGACTCTAATCAATACACATTAGTATTGAGTTCAAGAACCCATTTTTGAATGACCCATGCACTTTTACTGTCTAAGTCATTCATTTCTGATCAATGTGATACACCTGGAAATTCAATATAAGTGGTAACTCCTGGAGTGGTCTCTGTATTCCTTGATCTTCCTCACTTTACATATTTCTAGTTAGCATAAAACAGCCCAGCTGGCAGTGTGGATTCACGCTGCAAACAAGAAGCAATAAAGAGGATGGCAGAGGCTATAAGGAATGCTGGAGCAAAACGTTTAGATCTCTGGGGCTCCGTCGCAGTCTTCACCTTGATTGATCACCTCAGGGTGTCCGTGTGAGATGAATAGTTCTATGTTTCACCCTGAACACATCATTAGCACACATGTTCACCTTTCATTATATTTTCTGAACATTCTTGGTTTTGATGGAATCTTTTTTAATCCCGTTTCCTTTGTGTCTTCAAACATACAAAGTTATGATACAAATTATATACATCCTTCGTAGACTACAACTAGCCCTTGATATTTGGACAAATCATTTGTCATCACCATGGGGAATCTTCTGACATTTTAGGCTTTTAGAATCCCATTCCTCTATATCACCTTAAAAGGCTTGCACTATACATACTTTATCCTAGTCTCTGGGAACATGAACTGAACATTCAACATTTCTCTTTACAAGTACATAGTATTTTAGGAAAAACAATGCATTTCTTGTAAATGATGGTAAGAGAGGACAATCCACATTTACTGAGTAGTTACTGTCATGTATAAGTTCCTTTAGATATACTGAGATATTTAATCTTCACACACATGCATACACACAAACAAAAAATTCTTTGTGACTTAGATACTATCTTGCTCATTTTGCAAATAAAGATGCCGAGCACAAAAAAAGCAAGAAAGTAAAGATGTAAAAGAAAAGAAAATCACTTGCTAAAAGTCCCAGTACTTGTATTAGTTATCTAATGTTATGTAACAAATCACTCAGAAATGTAATGGCTAAAAACAGCAGTAATTACTTGTTATCTGTCACAGTTGCGTTGGTTCGAGAACTCAGAAGTGACTTAGCTAGATGGTGCTGGAGTGGGATCTCTCACAAAGTTGCATGCAGATGTTCCCTGGGGCTGCAGTCATTTAGGTCTAACTGGGGCTGGTGGATACACTTTTTGAGATGACTCAGTCACATGCCTGTTGGTAGGAGGCCTCAGTTCCTCACCGTATTGGCCTCTCCGCAGGGTTGCTTAAGTGTGTTCATGGCATCACAGCTGGCTTCCCCGGGAGTCAGAAATCCAAGAGTCCAGTGTGGAAGTTGCAATGCCTGTTATGACCAAGCCTTGAAAATCACACCCTCACACCCACTGATTCAACAAGAGCATGCACGCAAGGCATGAAAGATCACTAGAAAACTATTATGGAGGCTGATTCCCACAGAATACTAAAAGTTGAAAAAACTTAATTAAAAAAAAGTCTGATTGGCCGGGCGTGGTGGCTCACGCCTGTAATCCTAGCACTCTGGGAGGCCGAGGCGGGCAGAGCGTTTGAGCTCAGGAGTTCGAGACCAGCCTGAGCAAGAGCGAGACCCCGTACCTATTAAAAATGGAAAGAAATTAATCGGACAGCTAAAAACTATATAGAAAAAAATCAGCCGGACATGGCAGCGCATGCCTGTAGACCCAGCTACTCGGGAGGCCGAGGCAGAAGGATTGCGTAAACCCAGGAGTTTGAGGTTGCTGTGAGCTAGGCTGACGCCACGGCACCCTAGCCCAGGCAAAAGAGTGAGACTCTGTCTCAAAAAAAAAAAAAAAAAAAAAAAATTCCATTATGCATTCCTCCACACAATGCCATCTCAAAAAGTTTAGGTATTTAGGCACATTTCCATACTTTAGAACATCCTGGATCCCAGGAAAGTTGGTGTGGATGTAGCTAAATGTAGAGCTTAGTTAGTTTAGTTTAATATGGATCATTTCTGACAATAATATATGAAAAACAAAAACAAAAACAAAAAAACCCTTGAGTTTCTTTAGCATCTCAAAGATCTTATGCAGAATTAGGGGGAAAACAGTTACTCGCTAATTTGGGGAGGTTAATGTCCTTACTCCTTCAGGCAGGAAATAATGCCCTCTGTGAAGCTTGGTATGACCACTCCACACTCCAACACATCTCCTATTTAACATTCCTTGATTTTCTTATGAGTTGAAACAATATATAGGGTTGAAACCAGAGAAATTTAGGGCAAGTAAATTTGATCTCTTTAGATTATTACTGGTTTGTATAAATCAGTAATAATAATGTGGAAATCACATTATGATGAGGATGATATGAGTGAAAATAATAATGATGATAATTAATAATCACTGTTACTACTACCACAGTCATGTAATAAGAATGTAAAACGTGCAAGCCTCTGTGCTAAGAGCATTGCATGTTTCAATCTTTATCCTCATATAAAATATATTTACAAATTAAGTTTTATTACTCTCATTATATATATTAAGCTTTGAAGTATTAAAGAATTTAGCCAATGTTAGTTTAAGTGTAAAGCCCAGGGTTTCAAAAACCAAGCAATTTTATTATATCTAAATGCTTTTCTAATTCATTGTTCAATGCCCATGTGGTCAAAGTAATTTTCAAAAACAACTCATTTTTCTTCATCAGATAACTAAAATAGCACCTTATTCCTATGGTCTTACCAAAGACTGAGATATTCCACATAAAAGAATTTTCCAGATGGCTGAAACTTGAAATGTCCCAAATTTATTTTAACCAATTTGGATAGAATTCTTTCTCAGATATATGTCGCACCTTCCTCCCTCTCACATGAATATATGAAACCCCAGATAACCTTTTCTTGATAAGGCAGAGATCATTGTAATTTCTATTCCTGTTCCGGACTTCCATGCTGGGATAATTTTAGGAGTAACTAAGCTATGTAGGATTGTTTATTCAAATATTAAGGGACTCCAGATAGTGGTTTCTTATACATTCTATAGCTGGATAGGAATATACAGCAAAAAGTTTGCCTTTTTCCTCTCCTTTTGAATGACAGCTATTACTTCTTACCTAGCTCCGCTATATCCTCTCCCTATAGTACCCAAATTCTTACCATATAATGTATTAGAAACATATAATACAAAGGCAGCACTCTCGTTAGTATCATGCCTTAAATCAGAGTAAATATCGGCACCTCTTCTACTGGTAGAATGGGCTAGTGCTAACATGAGTTGATTATGTCAGGTTTAGCTTCTCAGAGCTCATTCACATTTTTACATTATTCTCTGCAGTATTTTCAGATGTTATTGAGGCTTAAGCAACCATTAAATAATTTTACTTATATAGTAGTTAGTAATAACACTGTTGAACAACTACAACACTGAACATAAGACAAATATAAAACATTTTCCCTGTTCTTAAGGGGCAGATTAGTTTGTCCTTTGGGGAAAGAGAAAGAGAATCATATTTAGTAAGTACTTGTCATGTGCTTGCTTGTTCAAAACAAGGCCCTGAGCTAGTGAATTTGTATTCACAGTTTACATGTGGATTTAAGAGTCCAAGGACACAGAAGTTGGATGTCACCAAAGCCATCCCTGATTTCAAAACCTGTGACCCTATGAATTTACTGTTCTTCCTGCCACTAAGATGATAAAACAGGATTTATCAAGCACAAACAAAAGTACTGAATAGTCTTGATTCTAAAGTGTTATAAGTTATAGAGATCATCAGTAATTTAGCAATGTTTTAGCGAGAGACAAATGACTCAGTAAATGTACCCATTGACAACAAGAAGCATCACAAATTTAAAAATATATAAATGTCAAAAATATGTCTTAGAATACAAAATTCCTTAATGTGGGAACATCATTGACATGTGAGCATTGGCGAACAATATACAATAGAGTAAAACATATGTTTTCTATGATTCTAGGGAAGGTGCATGAAGGAATAATAGTGCTTAGAGATGAGATTAATTGGAGATGCCATACTGGAGTTGAATCTTTTAGGACCTGGATTTATCACCCCTGATAAAGGGGTGATATAAAAGGATGCAAAGATGAAATGGTGACAACTGTTACAACTAATAAAAAAAACAAACAAACTTTCACTATTTGACATACATGGTTTGTCTCTAATCCTTGTCTTAAAGGAAAGGACAAGGTCAAAGAAGCTCTATCAGACCTTTCTAAATTGTCATGCTTCTGTTTTCAAACAATAATGAATTCAAAAGTAACCTGTGGAGGGAGTGTCTTCCTGAGGCTTGTAAGTTAATCGTGTTAAGGTGAGGATGGACACTGCTGGGAATTGTTTCCAGGAGGCAGTCCAGCATGGGTGCACACCTGTGCTCTTCCCAACACACACACCTTCTCTGGACTCCATCAGTTGGGTTTCTAGGTTAATGCATAGATAACAGAAATTCCAGAATCAGTTAGGGTCAACATACTTGATGTTACACAGGTGGAATCATTTTGACAAGGCCAACTAATGCCTTCAGAGATCTTCAGCTACTCTCCAAATATACTCTGCTTTGTGAGTATAGGAATAAGCTTTACACTAATGACAAAACTTGTCAAGCAAACTCAAACTTGTAAGAACAGAGTTAGCTGGGCAATTGATAACTTCTAATCATTGGCTCGTTTTCAAGGCTTCCAAACTATTTGCCATCTCACTGATGATGGGTTTCTGGAAATCAACCCTTTAAGAAGGACATTTTTCTCTCTTTTTAGTAGAAATTTAGCAGCCATTGGACATGCACATTTGAACTGGTGTGAAATCTATACTTCAGGATCTGTGCACAGATTTTCTTATCCTGGAGAGAGAAGATTTAACTTACCCATCCAGCAGCGGACCAGATGTTGTTTGCTGCAACTGGCAGATCGGGAACAATTTTGATTAAAAAAAAAAAAGTAAGAAAGAAATACAAAAATGCCGAGTTTCTTTCTAGTTGAGTCGTGCTACAAAAACTGTTATAAAAAAAAAAAAAAGAAGTGAGCATGAGCAATATAGCATATAGTAAACACTTGATTCTAACTAAGGTAAGAACAGTCTGCCAAAATCAGTGCATCCACTTGGGAAGGCCAAAACAATCTGATTCATTTTATGGAAGTTTTAAGTCTTTTATTGTGTGTAGGGGGGAAAAGTTAATATTTTAATTTAAAATCACTTTTAGAGCTACTGCTAGCATAGATAAAAATTTATAGTTTCACAGCTGTAGGGTTTTTAGATTTAATTAGAGGCGCTGTTCCCTTTATGCAACAACTTTCTCACGAAGGTAGGCTGAGCTGATTTCAATTAATGTGCTTTAAATAATTTTTACTGAGTTTCCAGCTGTGAATAGCTAAGCAGAAGTTTTGTGATGCGTGATTTAAAAAGTAGAATTTTCCTCCCTGTACGTGAGTCTGTGATTTATTTTCCTACCCTTAACAACGGCAGCTTATAAACAAACACTTTCATTAGAAGAGGAGAGGCCCTGTGTGTCGGTCAATCCCAGGTTTATTGGGAAGTGTGTGCTCAGTAACTGGGAGACTAAACATGAAATGTCTTACCTTTGCGTTTATAAATGGCAGAAAACAACCGTAAAAACAAAGCAAAGGAACAATAATAGATGATGCATGTTTACATGCTAAATTTTTTGAGAGAATCTGGAATTGCTGGAATTAAAGGCAGGAGAGATTCATATGAGGTCCAGGAGCCAGGACGTCGGGAATGCATTTGAAAATACCACCTAGCCTGAGAGAAGCCGCCCCTGACACCGCAGCTGTGGAGAATATGGACATGTTTGTCTGCACTTGGGAACTGGTTAGGACTTCACAAAACTATTAATTTCAAATTCACATTTTAAATGTGAAATGCAGTTAGGCAACCATGGGCAGTACCACAGCCTTTGGTCAAACTTCTTAAGTGTAAAATTTAATTTCAACCAAACAGCATGAGCATTGGGGAATAGAAATAGTGTTGGTGATTTGACCATTTATGATAAGGACACGGTTAAGCACAAATCATTTTACTTTACTCCAGCTAACAAACACACCTAGATATACCATAACAGAGGATTTTAAAAGTCAAAACTAAGCATATTAGTGTTTTATCGTCGTTACCACAGGTACATACCTCTCCCAGTGACCTAGATGATTATCACAAACTCTCTCCTCTGTCCTTAATTCACCTACATTTTTCTCCTCAATACTCTGCCTCGGCTGAAAAGCTGCTCGCCATTTCACTAAGGACAGGAAAGCGTGCACAAGCTCCTGCTGCATCCATCCCCTGCATGCGCTGGGCCAACAATTTCTCTTCGGTTCAGTTACTATGGTATTTACCTTTGTGTCTCCATGTAACATACCGATGTTGTTGATTTGTTTGTTTTACTTGTCAGGTTTCTTCCCAACATGAAAAGCCACATTAATACATTTTTTCTTCTACTGCAGTATAAATAGACATCCTACTCATCCTCATCGCCCCTAAGTGTTACATTGCTATTTTGGGTAGAAAAGCAAATACTCAATTATAATATTTCCTGGCTATTACTATTCTATTTACCTGTGAGCTCTATAGCAAATTATGATTATATTTGTTTTATGTCACTTTACAGTGATGTTTTCTTTTATAATGTTCTTTCGTTGTTTAGTTTCCTATATTAACAAATTTAAAATGATTCCTTTGCCAGCTATCAGAATTTCCTCAAAAGAGTTGCGAACGCTTCAGATAGTCCATTCATGTTATGTTTCTAAAGAAGTTAACTTTGACCTTCTCCAACTGTGCAGAATGCCTTTTACTCTTTGCTCACACCAGTCATGCTGAGATGTGCCTTCAATTGCCTTCCTACAAATTTCTTTTCCCTGCTGCCTGTGTTGGATCTTTAAATTCACATCTCACATCTCATGTATTCTTGGTTATGGCTTTTTAAAACACTTATTTCCCGATAACTTTTTAGAAAAGAATACGTTGGAGGTAGTATTTTTTTTTTCAGATCTTGCATATTAAAATTTATGGTTATTAGAACTTCATACTTAATTGCCTCTGTACCCCTTAAAAACTAACTCCCCATTTCCCCTGGCAACCACAATTCTACTTTCTCTCTCTATGTATTTGACTCCCCAGGTACCTCTTATAAGTGGAATGATGAAAGATTTGTTCTTTTGTGACTGGCATATTTCACTTAACACGTCTTCAAAGTTCATACATGCTGTAGCATGTGTCAACATTTCCTTCCTTTTTGAAGCTGAATAATAGTCCATTTGCATGGCTATGGCATATTTTGTCTATGCATTCATCCATCCATAGATGCTTGGGTTGCACCCACATTTTGGCTATTGTAAATAATGCTGCTATGAATATGGGTGTACAAGTATTCATTCAAGTCCCTTCTCTCAGTTATTTTGGATATATACCCAAAAGTGAAATTGTTGGATCACATGATAATTTTATTTTTAATTTCCTTTGAGGAATTTCCATACCCTTTTTCATAGTGGCAACATCATTTTACATTCCCACCAGCAATGCACATGTTCCAATTTCTGTACATTCTCTCTCTCTTTCCTCCCTCCCTTTCTTCCTTCCTCCCTCCCTTCCTTCCTTCTCTCTCTTTTCTCTCTATGGTTATCCTAATGGATATAAAGGGGTATCTCATTGTGGTTTTGATTTTCATTTCCCTACTGATTAGTGATGTTGAGCATCTTTTCATGTACTTATTGTTTATTTGTATATCCTCTGTGGAGGAAAATCAATTCAAGTCCTTTGCCCATTTTAATGTAATTCTTTGTTTTATTTGTTGTTGAATTACAGGAGTTCTTTACATATTCTGGATATCAATCCCTTGTCAGATATATGACTTGCAAATATTTTCTCCCAGTTGATGTGTTACCATTACACTGCATTGATAGTGTCCTTTATGCACAAAATTTTAATTTTGATGAAGTCCAAATTATCTCTTTTTTTCTTTCATTGCTTGTGCTTTTGGAGCCATACTCAAGAAACTATTGCTAAATCCAATATAATAAAATTTTTCCACCATGTTTTCTTCTAAGAGTTTTAAATATTTAGCTCTTACATTTAGGTGTCGATCCATTTTACATTTTTTTTTTATTATTTAAAGTAAGAGAATCTGGTGTGTGTGTGTGTGTGTGTGTGTGTGTGTGTGTAGAACATTTAGAGGTTCTACACATAAGATTATGTTATTTGTGAACAGAGATAATTTTACTTCATCCTTTCAGAACTGGATGTCTTTCACTTCTTTTTCTTGCCTATTTTCTCAGGCTAGGATTTCCAGAACTATGTTGAATAGAAGTGGCAAAAGTGGGCATTGAATCTTGTTAAATGCTTTTCTGGTCTCATCTCATCATCTCAATTGAGATGATCTTGTGAGTTATTTTTTCCTTCATTCTGATAATATGGTATCTTACATTGATTGATTTTCCTGTGATGAGCAATCCTTGATTACTGGGAATAAATCCCAGTTGCTCATGGTGTATAACACTTTGAATGTGCTGTTGAATTCTGTTTGCTAATATTTTGTTAAGGTTTTGCATCCATATTTACATGTAATATTGGTCTGTAGTTTTCTTTCTTTTTAGTGTCTTTTTTTCTGGCTTTATTGTCAGGATAATGTCAGTCTTAATAGAATGGATTTGGAAGTGCTCCATACTTGTCAATTTTTTAGATGTGTTTGCTAAGGATTTGTGATAATTCCTTAACTGTTTCATAGAATTCACCAATGAGGCCATCTGGTCTTTGGCTTTTCTTTTATTGAATGTTTTAATTTACCATTTCAATCTCTTTACTAGTAATATGTCTAATCAAATTTTCTATTTCTTCATGATTCAATCCTGAAAGGTTATATGTTTGTAGAAATTTACCCATTTCTTCTAGAAAATCCAATTTGTTGGCATATAAATATTTATAGAACTCTTTTTTAATTCTTTTATTTCTGTAAAATCAGTAGCAATATTCCCTGTTTCATTTTTGGTTTTAATTATTTTAGTCTCCATTTTTTTATCAGTCTAGTTCATGATTTTTCAATTTTGTTGATCTTTTCAAGAACTCCCCCTTGGTTTTGTTGTTTTTATCTATTGTTTTTCTATTCTACTTATTATACCTTATTTATATCCATGTCTTCTCTAATCTTTATTATTTCCTTCCTTCTGCTACCTTTGGGTTTAGTTTAATCTTTTTCTACTTCATTGATCTACACAATTTGGTTGTTGATATGATACCTTTCTTCTTTTATAATATAAGCATTTACAGTAATAAATTTCCTTTTTTGGCACTCCTGTGGCTACATTCCATAAACTTTTGTAAGTTGTGTTTTAATTTCATCTTTGTCAAGATATTTCATAATTTTTCTTCGTGTATCTTTGACCATTGGTTGTTTACAAGGGTGTTTAATTTCTACGTATTTGTGAATTTTCCAGCTTTTAATCTGTGTTGATTTCTAGTATTATTCATTTGTGGTGGAAAATATACTTATGAACTCAATCTTTTGAAACATATTAAGATATGTTTTATGGCCTAACATGTGTTCTTTCCCAGAGAATGTTACAAGTGTTCTTTGAAAAATGTGTATTATGTTGTTATTTAGTATAGTATCCAATTGGTAATAATCTAATTGGTCTATAGACTTAAGTTATGTATTTCCTTATTGATCTTCTGTCTGGTTGTTCTCCCATTATTAAAATTTGGCCGAGCATGGTGGCTCACTCCTGTGGTCCTAGCACTCTGGGAGGCTGAGACGGACAGATCGTTTGAGCTCAGGGGTTCGAGACCAGCCTGAGCAAGAGCGAGACCCCGTCTCTACTAAAAAAATAGAAAGAAATTAGCTGGACAACTGAAAATATATATGGAAAAATTAGCCGGGCATGGTGGCACATGCCTGTAGTCCCAGCTACTCGGGAGGCTGAGGCAATAGGATCGCTTGAGCCCAGGAGTTTGAGGTTGCTGTGAGCTGACACCATGGCACTCTAGCCGGGGCAACAGAGTGACACTCTGTCTCAAAAAAAAGTATAAAAAAAGTATTAAAAAATTATAAAATTTGGGTATTGAAGCATCTTATTATTATTGTAGAGGTGTCTATTACTCCTTTTAACTCTGTCCATGTCTGCTCATATAGTTTGGTTTTCTGATCTTTGCTGCATATATGTTTGTAAATGTTATACCATCCAGATAAATTGACCCTTTTATCATTATATAATGTCCTTATTTGCCTCTTGTAATAGTGTTTCACTTATATTCTATTTTGTCTGAAATTAGTATAGCCATCCTTTTTCTAGTTTTTACTATTTGCATGGAATACCTTTCTCAATCCTTTCGTTTTAACCTATGAATTTCCATAGATCTAAAGTGAGTCCTTTGTACACTCTTGGTTGTTCAACAGCAGGTTGTTTAACTTCCACATATTTGTATAATTTTGAGAGTTCTTCTTGGAATTGATGTCTAGTTTTATTGCACTGTGGTCTGAAAAGATACATGGTATAATTTTGACTTTTAAAAATTTATTCAGACTTATTTTGTTGTCTAACATATGGCATATCTTGGGAAATGTTCCATGGGCTTATGAGAAGATTGTATCTTCTGTAGTTTTGGGCTGGAACTTGCTGTAAATGTCTGTTAAGTCCATTTGTTCTAGAGTCCCATTTAAGTACATTGTTTCTTTCTTGGTTTTCTGACTCAATGATGTATCTAGTTCTGTCAGTAAAGTGTTGAAGACCCACACTATTATTATGCTATGTTTATTTCATTTCTGAGGTCTAGTAGTATTTGTTTTATGAATCTGGGAGCTTCAGTGTTAAGCACATATATATTTAGAATTATTCTATCTTCTTGTTGATTTGATCCCTTTATCATTATATAATATTCATCTTTTTTTACTGCTGTTGGTTTAAGACCTGTTTTATCTGATATAGGAATAGCTACTCCTACTCATTTTTGGTTTCCATTTCATGGAACATTTTGTTCCATCAGTTTACTTTGAGTCTATTAGACTCTTTATGAGTGAAATGGGTTTCTTGGAGAAAGCAGATAATTGGGTTGTGTTTTCTTATCTGTTCTAATATACCTTTTAAGTGGGGTATTTAGACCATTTACATTCAATTTTAATATTGATAATTGAGATACTATTCTAGTCAACATGTTGATCGCTACCAATTGCTTTGTATCCACCCTTGTGTTAAAGTTTTATAAGAGTTGCGAGTTTTCACTTTAAAGTATTTTTACACTGGTGAGTATTGACCATTCTTTTTGATGTTTAGAGAACTTTTGAGAACTTATTATGGAGAAGGTCTAGTGGTGACACATTCCCTTAGTGTTTGATTATCTGGAAAAGACTTTATTTCTCCTTTATTTATGAAACTTACTTTGGCAAACAAAATTTTTGGCTGACAATTATTCTGTTTAGGAAGACTAAAGATGGGACCCCAATCTTTCTGGCTTTTAAGGTTTCTGCTGGGAAGTCTGCTGTTAGTCTGATTGGTTTTACTTTGTAAGTTACTTTATGTTTTAATTTCCCAGCTTGTAGGATTTTCTCCTTCACTTTGACTTTGGCCAGTCTGATGATTATGTGCTTTGGTAATGTACTATTTGGAATAAATCTTCCAGGAGTTCAGTGACCTTGTATCTGGATGTCTAAATCTCTTGCAAGATTAAGGAGGTTTTCCTCCATTGTTCTCTCAGATAGGTTTTTCATCCTTTTTGCTTTTTCTTCTTCTCCCTGAGGGATACCTATGATTCTTATGTTTGGGCACTGTATATAATCCTATATTTCTTGGAGATGTTCATTTTTTAGATTTCTTTTCCTTTCTTTTTGGCTGACTGGGTTAATCCAATAGCCTTGTTTTCAAGTTATGAAATTCTTTTTTCTGCTTTGTCTAGTCTGTTGTTAAAACTTGCCACTGTATTTTGAAATTCCCTAGTTGACTCATTTCTAGAAGTTCTGTTATGTTTTGTTTTTTAAATACACATTAATTTGGTGAGTTTTCAGTCATGTCCAAAATGATTTTTTCTGCTTCCTTTAGGTTGTTTTTCAACTTTCTCATCAATTTCATTGAGCTTACTTGTGATCCATATTTTGAATTGTATATCTAACATTTCAAAAATTTCCTTTTTGTTGGAGTCCATTTCTGGAGCGCTAGCGTGATTGTTGTGGTGGTTGATACAACTTATTTTTTTCATATTGCCATTGTTATGTTCCTTCTCATCTGGAACCTCTTCCCTAGCTCAAAACAGATAGGTTTGCGGTTCCTTGTTCTACTCTACTGGGAAGTCTGCTGCTCAGTGTAGAGAGGGAGAGCTGCCTTTCAGCTCTTGCAGATAGGCACCTACTGTGGCGTTGCCAGAAACTTAGGTTGGTTGGACCTCAGACCACTGGGGAGTGTTCAGGTGCCAGCAGTGGTGGACTAGGTTAACTAATTCCCAGTCCCCTAGATAGCATGCTTGAGTCCTGGGGGTTAGAGGGGACAGAGAGGAGGCTGGTAAACTTGCCCTCGGCCTCCTTGAATGTTCTCCTGGTCTGGAAGAATGTTCAGGCAGGAGAAGGTTTGATGCATTGTGAGTCTTTAACAGGAGGGGCAGGCCCCTCTTGATGAGGTTACCTGAGACAGGCAGATATGGGGCACACAAGCTGCTTACATCTCGCTCCCTTGGCAGTGAAATCAGTCTCTGTTTTCTGGAGGTACAAAAGTACCAGATTCTCTGTTCTGAGACTGCCCAGTTGCAATAGAGGTGGTGGAGGCAGTTCAACCTGCTTTGTGTAGGGTTACCAGACTGGCCATGAACTGTGGCTGAAATGTTCTGGTGACACATGTGTAGTTGTGCCAGAAGCTTGCCTCAGGGGAGGGTAGGCTCCTCCCAGAATGGATAGGCAGCTGGGGAAGAGGACTGTTAGCCCTGCAGTCTCTCATCAGAGGCAGTAGTTTTTGCTTGTATGTAGGTAGTGGCAGCACTGGGCCAGGTTGATAAGCAAGTTCCAGTAGCAGTGGTGGGACAACCCTGTGGGTCCCAAGCAGTGCTGGTTGGTGTTGGCAGTGGCTGTGGTAGAGGGACACCATCCTCAGCCCCAAAGTTGCAATTTCTCAGGCTTTCCTGCTTTCTGCCATTCAGAGAGGGGCATGAGGCTTTGCACATGAGCCCTGGGCACAGAGGCCATGGCACCAGTGGGGTCAGAATCAACGCTCACAGCTCTGGTCAGGCAGCCCTCTGGCTTTCCTGCCCTGGACTCCTCTGGCAGCAGCAGCAGCTAGGCCTGCTGTGATGTGCAGAAGGGGAGGAGGGGTCCTATTTCTACCTGCCACATTCCAGAACAGAGGTTGCTCTGCCAGTGGGAGGGGATTTCACTGTCTGCTGATGGGGCAGAACACAGAATGTGTTACTCTGCTGGGAGCAGTCACATTTCATAGCCCAAGGCAGGGGCTCTCAGGCTCTGGAAAGCATGCAGTTTGGTTTGTTTGTCTTCAGGCCCACCTTTTTGGCATGCTGCACTACTGTACTTTCCCTGGGGGGCTAGAGCACTAGGGTCCCTGGACCACCCCTGGGTCCAGCCAGTGATGTGCCACTGTCTGGTCGGATACCTGAAAATATAGGTGAGAACCCCCAGGATGTTGAGAAATGGGGGCGGGGGCTGTGGTTCCTTGGGGAGGATGTAATCAGAGGGTGGCGTGTTCTCACAATGACACTGCTGCCGCTGCCCAGATCTGGGGTGGGGGATGGGAGACCCAATGCAAGTTCCCAGACTGAGGCAATGCCCACTTGGGGTATAGAAATCACTGTCCATGCCAGTGACAGGGTTTGCGTGGGTAGAGGAGGTCTTCCGCAGTTGGGATCGCAGCAGTCCATAGCAGAGATGTGGACCACTGAAATTCTCTCCCTCACCCATTCCTCACAATATCACAATCGCTCTGGACTCTTGCTGATCTCTGCTGATTTGGCCTTTCACTTCCTTCTTCTTCTGCATCGCAGGTGTTTCCTGTGACCTGTTTGTTGGACTCCGGTGTTCTCTCCTTGATAGTCTGTTCAAGGTATGATTTTCTGCTCATAATTTTGATTGTTCATTCCAGACAGGATGGGTGTCTGATGTCTCCAGTCAGCCACCTTGGACCAGAACCCTCTTCTGGTTTTGAGTGCTTCCCAATTCATGAATTGCTCTTTGTTCAAATAAACTCTGTTAAATTTATTTTCTCTGAAGTTGTCCTGCCTCCCAGGGGAGTTGTGAGACCTGATTTATGTGCATTTAGTCAAGTGCTGAGCACATAGGTAACACTTGCTACAAGGAAGCTACTGTGGCATCATTTCCATTCATTTCCCAAAGTTTTTAGATTCTAGTGTTTTGAAACAATTGAGACCACTTTTATTCCTGTTTTGATTCCTCATACAATTGCTATTTAATATCTGTCTTTTGTTATTTTGTTTATTACTCTCTAAATGTCTAACAGATTTTATCTATGTTATCTAGTACTGTGAAATTTCAGAATGTTATTCACTTGTGTGGCTCAATTATTCGATTTTGGTAAATACTTTATTGCATTTTTTAGTCCAAAAACATATCTTTCTATTCAAGATATTCTTGAATCATTATGCTGATAATCCACTACACTCTTTATTTCTGGCATTCTTTCTAGAACTACTATTATGTGAAATTTTCTCATGTTCCTTCCTATTTCCCATATTTTTAAATTTTTGCTGTCATTATTCAGAAAATTTCAACTTTATCTTCCAATTACTTATATATGTTTGTATTTATTCTACCACATTTTTAATTTTGAAACAACTTTTCTGTTCTCTACTTTTTTAGTGCATATTTTTTCAGTTGTCACATTTTTAAAATCTATTTTAAAATATTGATGGTGTGGTTTTTAAGATCTTCCTCCTCTGAGATAGAAGGAGTTGCATTTCTTTTCTTTTTTTATTTAAAATTAGTGGCTTCCATCAGATATCTATTGAGTTATCTATTCATAAGCAAAAATGAGATATTTAAAACTCGTACAAGCTTAGTGTCAGCGTGTAGACCTTGGCTGGTCAGAATCATCAGGAAAAACTTTTATAGATTCTTGCTGGAAAGTAAAGACCTAATCATCAGAATTTTGGAAGTAAGTGAAGGAAGGTTTTGAAGGTTTCACCTTGCTTTACTTATATATGTATTTAATTCATCTAACTTCAATGTGCTATCCCAATTCTCAACAATACATGGAATTCCATGTCTAGACACTCTTCCAAAGAATGGATCTTCTGCCTAATGGATCTGACAGTTATCAAAGAACATTTTAGCTAATTCTTCTTCTTTTTGGCTACCTCTTTGCCCTACTTCCAGCAGTAAGTGGCACCAATAATTCTTGCCTTTTTAAAAGAGTAAGTCATGTAACTCAGGTTATTTATCACCTTTCTCTTAGGGCTTATGGTTCCATTTCTTATGTATCTATTAAACTAAAAAGCAAAAACTTCATGTTTATCTGCTTTCCAAATAAACTAATTTTCTAGAACTATTGCTTCTCTCCAATTATTCATGGCTTTGTGTGGTTATATCTTTAAGAAAAATCCCTAAGAAAAATTCCTTTGAGGCCATTTGTGATAGTTTGGGAGATTGTGATTACAGAAAAACATGCCTAATATGCAATCTCTAATCAAGACAGTTTTTCCTATGTGTTCACTCATACTCTTCAAGCTGGCTTTCATGCCCACATTTCAAACAAAATTGTTCTCTCCAAGGTTACTAAAGAACTTAATCTTGTCAACACTAGGAGGGTTAATATAATTAATGTCATTTAGAAGCAGTAATGTACCAGACTTATTCCTAAATTTCAAGTTTGCTATGTATTCAAATTTTGACCCGAAGAAAATAACACAATATTATGAATATTTGGGGTTAACTATGCATACAAAAATTGTGTACATCAGATGTGTGATTTTTTGTTGTGCAATATAAAGAAAATGACATATTTATTCTTTTTTTTGGTAAAAATATTATGTAAGAGTACAGTATTCTAGATAAGTTTCTATATGCTAATCATAGACAGATGAACATTTCTGGAGTTCTTAGTCCTAAGAAGACACACCTATATAAATATAAAATTAAAAATTCTTATACGAACCTGGAAAATATTTCAAAATATTATAGTAGAGGAAAAAGTTAGCACTATCTAGAAGTTAGAGAAAGCTTTCTGAAGATGATTTTTGGGATGGGTCTTAAAGTATATGAAGCCTTTTGCCTGGTGGACAAAAAGGAAAGAGAACACGTGTGCATTGGCATAAACTGTGTCATAAATATATAGAAAAATTTTGAAAAAAAGACAGTATTTCCATGGTCAGCTATTTCTTCTATAACAACTTGTATGATTCAAATTTCACTTCTAGTATGATCACATTTTGTTTTTTTCTTTGGCTATATTTTCATCTTTATTGGTCAATTTTCTCTTTCAATTATCTATCTTTTATAAATAATGTCACATGGGTTTATTACTGAGAAACAAGGCAGCACCACAACTACACACTTTGTTGTCCATGCATGAACTGAATAACATGCTCAGTGACCAATTGTGGTATACTTTGAAAAATGTAACGTGATTGGTCATAGATCCTCATCTGTTATTTACACAGTGACTTGTACATTGCAGCGCTACCAGCAAAGTTTATATAATACTTCATGCAATTACTCACTCTTAATAAACCATGGTAAATGCATTTTGAACTGTGTGGTTGGGGACTACTGTTAAACTAAACTGCGGTTATGCCCGTCAGTGCTGTATGAAATGAGCACAGCCTCTAAAAATATTCAAGGGAGCTAGGTAGATAGGTATATGTACAGGAGACAGGAGGTGTGGGAAGGTGCACTTAAACAAGTGCCAGCCTCTGCTTGGATTTGGGGGTCACTGTTACAACCATTCCAGTTATTCTCAATAACTCTTGTTCTTACACAGGAATATAAATCCTTTCATGAACCTAGGGGTATCCATTTTACACAATGTTTTGATAAATATAATTTATGTCATGACTTTTTGCCTGCTGTTAAATGGAGGCCCATGTGACTAGTTTTCTATTAACGATTTTCCAATATTTTAAACAATAAACATTGTAACAAACTAGAACACTTATAATACTATCATACTACCAACTACAAAAGTTACATTTTATGTTAGACTGAACTACTTTAACTATAATATGTGGCACATTTGTAACTCTCAGAGAAAAAGCACAGGTATAAAACGACCTAGTTTATATTTGGATCCTGAAATCCCTTGCTATGGCTGTTTCTGAGATTTTTCTCACAGTCAGGGTTCCTTTCTGATTTCTTGCTTTTAAGGGGCTCCTAGCTATATTAGGAGTCAACAGACCATCTTGGGACAAGGTCTTTTAGCTGAGCTTCTCCCTTCAATAGAAAGCGACACATTTTTGTTGTTATTATTGTTGTTGACTTAGGCCTTATGAGTTGATAGTTTTGAAACACCCCAGGAAAACCTATATCCTCTTCTAAGTAGCTCTGCAGGCTTCTTGAATTCCACCCAAGGTAAAGTATTGAAAGATACATGAGATCAAGAGCTTCCCCATTCATTTTAGAAGATCTAGCCCAAAGCTAATACAAAAGCAAGAAAGAGCGGGGAGGGTGCCCACAGCTGTGTTCTTTTCTGCCTGTCAATCATTAGCAGCTGTGATCCAACTGCAAAGGGGAGTCTTAGGGCAGAGAATTACCCAGAGCTGGTATTCTTAATGATTTTGAATTTAGAGTTCAGAAATAAAATGATTC
>RJWJ010012231.1:0-42340 GCA_004363605.1 Indri indri
AAAACAGACTGGAAAAGTTCCAAAAATAAGCTTCTACAAAACCATAGCTTACCCTTCATCATTTGAACTCGTTTCTCACATATGTGCACTTGTCTTTTGACCTTTCTCATTTCCTGATAGCTTGAAGCTCTGCCATTAGTAACAACCACTAGAAGTCATACTGCTCCATCTGTCACTATTGGTTAAGAATATCATCCAACTTCAAGATAACTAGAATTTTTCTTCTTCAGTCCTTTTTGCCTTCCTCAGTGAGGGGTCAAAAGGGCTGCCTGCAGCAAATAACCGTGTACAGAACTGGTTGTTGAAATATTTCATTTGATAAAACCATGAACTCCCAGACCAACCTTGTTAATGCCATTTGTCACACATTTACCACATGTGTCTTCTGTCTTGAAAAACTCTTATCTCCCCTAAGCCCAATGTCATGGAACAAAACTGTTTTTCAGACACCGCCACAAAAATCTTCACAAACGACAGCATAACTGAAGTCAGTTTTTACAGACTTTATTCTCTTAGGGTGCTGAGAATCTTAGAGCGACTAAAGCTGAAAAAGGTCTTTCTTGCCTTTCTACCACTGGCACTGCAGCTGTTAGCACTTCTAGTGTCAAGGTACAAATGTCATGAAGGTACTGTCAGTAGAGTAACACCCACGAAAAACAGCCTGGCAGCCTGGCTGGCTGCCAGAGTCATAATCATTTTGTTATACACTGCTTGGAGCCGGACTTCTGTTATCACTATTCCCTCCAATTGTTCTTAATTGAAGCAGAGGGATTTGCTTCACATCAATGGAATGAAAGGCTATTTTTGGACTGTGTTAAAAATTGTAATTTCAAAAGTAAAGACTAACCGAGGTGCTTACAATATTACGGTTCAGCTTTCTGTAATTCATAAACATATGTGCTGTGGGAGAAAATGGCTTGAATTAAAATTTACTCCCCAATTCCCCACTACATGGTCTTCTGTTGAGAATAAAATACATCTGAAAACTTCTTCAAATATATGAGAGATATATAACACTTGATGTTTATTTTCATAACTTTATGAGTTCTAATTGGAGAAAATTGCCCAGATATATGGTAGGAAAATTTATCTATGGAATGATTTCTCAGTTTTTAAGAAAATCTAGAATTCATTATAAAAATACATAGAAAATTCTATTATATCTTTTCTTTCCTAAAACTCTCTGATTTGATTTTGGTAAAATGCCATGCCAACTAAGAAGCAGGGGGAAGATGCCTTTCTCCAGAGATAGGACTCCGGGGATTTGAATATTGACAACATTCCTGACATCATCAATTGCTTTATGACTCTCAGTTATCGTCTGCTTTAATCTTGGATATGGTAATTCACTAATCAATTTGTCAGCATCTACAGAAGGATGCCCTTGGCCTTGGAGCAAAGCTCGTGGACATTTTTTTCCAGGGACATCTGCCACCAGAGTACATAATCAGAAAACAGGAATGATTTCTCTAGGAAAAAAAAAAGGTATACTCCCTTCATCATCCAACTAAAGGAACAAATACCATGGGCTTTACTTTCCCAAGGCCATTTTCCATATTTATATACACACTTTCTCATGAGGTACACAAATCCATTTACTTTAGTACCGTTTCCATCATTCTATCAAAACTGCTCCTGCTGAGGTTATATATAAGTGGCTTTCTAATTAAATGGAATAATGCATGAAAAATAAAAAAACTGGCTTGCAGTATATGTTCAATCAGTGCAGTCCTCTTCACCATCTAATTGTCAACATCCATGGCCTATTACAAAATTTATCTTCCAAGCTTCTAAGCGTCTAATGAATATACCCATACGGACACCTTAAATGCCTTTTAACCTCATTATTTTAACACCACCCTATACCCTTCACTGTTTTCAATAATATCTATTTTTCCTATGGCTTCTTCTTGGCTAAAGCAAAATAAAACAAAACAAAACATAAAGCCTCATTTTCCTTGATGATTAGCTATTTTTTTACCCCAACAATTTCTATCTTGTAATTGACAATATTCTGGGATTATGATTCAGAATTAGGTGCCAAATATAGACTTTCTTTTCTACCTCCACTACTAAAGTCCAGCCTAGTCCATTTCTATAACTCTGGCAATGGACAGACTCTCCTAACAGTTTTTCCTCTCTCTCTTTCTCTATTTCAATTTGTCCTGTCGTTTAAATTATAAACAGTTTATCGTTTCCTTACCAACATACTACCAACAGTGCCACATTTATGAGCAGAAGCATTTGTAGGCTTCCCTTTGCCTATGAACTTATGTTCAGAATCTTTATCCTGAGGCCATCTGCAATCTATTTTTTTCTAACGTCATTATCTGATAGTTCAGTGAACTATGTTCATTGAACTCCTTATGCTCAGTGAACTACTTACCAGACCAAATGCTTGTATTCTTGCCTGACTACTAGAGTATAGTCATCACTCTGCCCAGAATAAACGTCAACATCTTCTCCACCCTTTATTACCTTGCTACTCAAACTGGAGTCTGTAGAAGAGCAGCAGCAGCATTACCTGGGAGTTGCTGGAAACTCAGAATCTCAGGCCCACCCCAGACCTACTGAATCAGAATCCACAATTTCTTCAAAGCCCCACTGTTTATTATACACAACATATATTTCCTCTTCTCTGCAGCCACTTTCATTTTTATCTTCCCATTACATTTTTCATGCCCTAATATGACATACATCTTAAAGCAGTACAGATATTTTAATTACACTTGGACACCTCTTCTGTATCCTTCTCTTCCTTCTCTTTTCATCGCTTCCTTTCCTTCTCCTCCTCCCTCTTTCTCCTTTTTTTAACCTCCTCTCTCATCCACTGTTACCTAATAGCAGTATTAGGAATGGGAGTTGTATTAACTCCTTCTTCTGGCTGTGTGTCAATCAACTGCTCAGATTTTTCCTTCCAATCGGGTGGTTGCCCTTGCTTCAGAGAAGAATTCATTGTCCCTTTTATTTGCCCAGATGGTAAATCTCCCACCATTTGATGATGAAAATGAAACTAGCCTTCAAAAACATAGTCCCTATTGAACAAGTGAAAGTAGTTATTTGGAATGAGATGCTGTATGTCTAACTGTACATACATGGTATGACATACCCATATTCATAAAATAGAACAGCAATTCAAAATGCTTCATGTGGCAGAATAATAGGATATACTTTTTCCATATATCTGTATAGTTTTGAAGATATTTTTAGAAGAACAATTACGGATTGCTAAAATATTTTGGTTCCTTAAGATATTTTAAAATACACGGGTACACACCCCCCGCTTGGGCTAAAGTTTTACAAATTAGATAAACTAATGATTGATCAGAACATTTATGTGGCATGAATTTTCATACTATATTATGCTGCTGAGAAGCTATATATACCTTCAAAACTGTCATTATTGAACTTATTAAATATTTGTTGACTAACGGGATCTTGACATTTGTTTATACATGGCCAAATAGCTTTACACGCTATTTCTAGGGCTAATCTGAGTTCAAATTTACTTCTTACTCATCTCCCCAGATAATTCAGAGCAGACAGTCCTCTCCATTCTCTTTCATTTGTAGTTCAGCATAGGCTCATCCTAGAATGTCTTTTTATGGATAGATTCCTTATTGGGTCAGTAAAGTTTGGGGTATGACTAAGCCTGAAGTAATACAATGTAAACTAATGGCATATTTTTTGCAAGAATGATATTTACTATTATGGCTATAAATCATTAGAATAAATCTGTGCTTTTCAGTTGCCTTGATTATTATAGATACAGTTTAAATGGGCTTTGTTAAATAGCCTTTAAAATCATGAAATAAATAATCACTAAATATTAATTTTATGTGAATCAATCCTTCTTGTAGAGAGGACATAATTTTCTTTAAAATGTATACTTTGGGACAAACAAGGATGCTTTATTTCATATACAGAGATTTTGCCTTTGTTCTGAAGCAGATTAAATTCACCTGAGCAGGAAGGATCCCCCTAAAACACTAAATAAATAATTTTGTCCTTTCTTTCCATAGGTGAGAATTTCCTGCTGTTTCAATGGTAATAGCTTCTTAGCACATTTTTAGCTGTCTGTAAAAGTCTTGAGTCTAGAATAAACTAGTGGATGGACATGTTATTCTTAGAAATTAAAGATTCAATTGAACAATGAATTAATAACACCACCTTTTTATCAAAAAAAGTGAAGATCTGTGTCAAAGCACAAATAATTCAAGCTAAAAATGGGTCACAATGATTTACATATTTCAAGATAATTTGCTTTTACTTCTGAATCATGACCTACATTTGTGAAATTATTTTACTAGTGTAATCTTATATCCTGATTGTTAAAGCTTATTTGGTTTATATTTGATTTCTATTCATTGAAATTATTATCCTAGAGAAAACAGCAGTATTGAAAAAAATAAAATAAAACCTTCAAATCTTGGATCATCTGAGATGATACCTGACAGAGAGGCTAATCTGTCTATATAAAATTGGGTATAGTGTAAAAACCCAAGTAGTTCTAGTTTTATCTCTTCCTTCTGAACTCTTTCTACTAAAACCACGCTTTTTGTGCAGCCTATGAATAGAATGAGCACCTTCATTAAAATCTTGTCTCCTTCCCTTTTTAACAGAAGACCTGCAATCACATCTCTATGCTTGCAATTGTTTTTGGCCTTTTATTTCCTAAGGGACATGGGATAAATCACTTAATTCCTCTAAATTCCTTTTTTTCTTCCTATTTATCATATAGGATATTTTTCGAGAATATAGCAATAGTCACTGATATTTACTTAATACTTACTAAGTGTTGCAGAATATTCTAAGTGCTTCACATACACTATTTGAATTGTCTGATAGGAATTCTATGCAGAACAGAGATACAGAAAGTCTCCCTAATTTTTCAATGCCACATGATTTGGTGTATGCAGACTGAGTAGAGCCCATTTTCTCAACTGCCTGGCCATGTTATAGGGCCTTCTGCTGAATGAAAAAGAATGATATTATACTAGAAACTATTAAGTATCATATGGAAAAAAAATAATATTTCTTGCAGCTCATGCATTGTGTGAAGCACTATTATTTAATGTTTACAACAACATCATAAAGAAGACAGCATTATGATCTTTAACATATAAGGAATCTAAAAGAGGGTCTGTAATTTGCCTCAATTCAAAAAGTAAGTAAGTGGTAGGATAATTTTTCAAAACGGCATATGTTGTCTTTAACCCAGGTGCTTCACATTATATTTTTTCCCTCATGAAAATAGCCACTCCATTGCAACTTTTGAGGAAGCAAATAATATATATGTCACTGTTATTCATGATTTGTTTTTTATTTTATTTTTTGTTGTTGGATTGATGTAAAATATGTATCCAAGTTTCACTGGAACCAATTTTCTATACTACATTTCTGATATTTCATTTCAGATGACGCATCCTGATCACAGTCAAAAATAAATTTGTGGCCACTTGAAATTTCTCTTCTGGATAAAAGGTAGTGGCAGTTAACAAAACAGTCATTTGTTGTACTGTGTTCAGAGACAGTTGTTTAGAAGGTATAAAAGTCTGCAGAGACTTCAGCAAGTTGTATATCTAGATAGTAAATAGGCCTAAGAAATACTTTTTAGATAAAGAGAATAAGCTAAAAGAAAATCTATATTAATCATTCTTTGGGGTTTTGAGGACAGCTAGAGAGCAACAGGTACTAGAATATTATATGCACAACTAGCAAAATGGTAAATTTTAATACTACAATATAACTAGCATAAAGGAAAAGGTAAAATTTCCTCAAAATATTAACCCTACTGATTTGAAGAGTTAGACTTTTTGAAAAGTCCTGTATTTCAAGAGCCACTTGAAAACAAATTTAATATTGTCATATTTATACCTTTGGAAAAGATCAAAATAAGAATGTTTTGTTTAATAACATTTGGGCACTCTTTGACCTAAGAAACAAATTCCAAAATGGTAATATGATGAACACTTTGAATTCTCTCCCTAGTGAAAGAAATGTAATTGGCAAAAATTATTTTTTAAAAAAGTCACTGGAAATTATTCTACATTGTCACTGCTCAACTCATTTTATGAAGCAAATACAACACTGAAACCAACATATAACAATGAAATTATAGGAAAAAAGACAATTATAGAACAATAGTCCTCTTGTATATGTACACTAAATTCTTTGACAAAAATTAGCAAAGCAAAGTAAGCAATACATTAGAAAAAAATGATACACTCTGAAACACTGGGAAAGTATATTAGTAGTTTCCTACTTAAAAACTAACCAACCTAATTCATTAGAATGACAAAATAAAGGAGAAAAAAGGCATATGCTCATTTTAATAGATACAGAAAAATGTTAGACAAAATTCAATTAACAGGGAATGAGCGATGAATTGTGATATATTTGCACAAGTAATCAATAAACCTATGGATACATCCAAGGAAATGAATAAGTCTCAAGAATTTTTTTTTAAATTGTCCAGTGCAATAGTACATACTCTATGATTTAATTAATATTAATTTCAAGAACAGGCAAAACCCATCTATGTTGCTATAAATAGGAAAATTGTTGCCCATTTATGGTGTGGATTGAATGAAAGTATCATCAGGGTACTGTTCGAGTTATGAAAATATTCTGTATTTTGATTTGGATGGTGGTTACATAGGTACACATGTTTTTCAAAACTCATTGAACTGCACACTTATGATAAACGCATTTAAATGTAAGCAATGTACCTCAATACAAATAAAAGGCTAAAGAAGGGCAAAAAAGGTAAACAACATTATGCACATTTTCTAATGTAATTAACTCCATAATTCATTATATGGTTATGCTATTATTTAAGAGTGTCTCATTGAAAATTTACCTTGCATCAAGTTTTTCAAGATCTTAAATAATACTGTTAAAAATGTCTTCCTGAAAACACAGTGCATTTCTGAAAATACAATTTCGGGAATTAGTAACTCATTGGATGCACTTAAAAGCAGACTAAACACAACCAAAGATAATACTGGTGAATTTGAAGACAAGTCAATAGGAAATATGCAAAATGAAACTGGGAGGAATAAATGAGATCATGTCACAAGGGAAGAAGTTCTAGCATAGCGTAGTTTCAGAAGAAGATAGTGATTGGGATAAAAATCAATATTTTAAAAAGTAATGGGTAAATATTATTCTGAATGCTTATAGTCATTTGTATTTACATTTAGGAGAAGTATTCATTGGGTTCTTGGTACACTTTTCTCTTGGTATTTTAATATTTCCTTTTCCATTTCTAAACATTCTATATATTATTAATATTTTTATCAATTTTATAGTATTACTAGCCTCAGAAGATAATCCTAAAACTTAAGTGAGATCTTATCACATTCTACTATAAAATTTTCAAAAACTCTCATTTTTTTATACAACAAACCCAAATTCAATCCTCAGTATGTTTGTGAAAATTTCCTTAAATATCCCTAGTAAAGTTAATCACTTAACTTTTGAAATCATTTGTACTATACTTGTACTATACCTATATTACAACAAATATTTTATTTTCTGGTCTGTTTCTTTTATTCTAATGTGATGTCTTCAACAGCTTTTTATTTGTAGGTTCTCTGTAAATCTTTCTTGAATGGATGGAAGAATAAAGTAAATAAATGGAGTAAGAAGTTATGATTTACAAGTTGGTATCAAAAGGAAGCAGAAAGGAAGCAAAGGCTGCCGAGGACAGTTTGGATATTCTCCATTATCCTGACAGTAAATTAGCTTTTCATTTGAATGTTACTTTCTTTCAGAAGAGTTTGATGCATTTTAAGTTGATGCAGCAGTGCACGTTATTAAAGCCAGGAATCATAAATTATTCCTTAAATCACTGAGTCTTGGGAAAAGAGAAGGCCAATGAATCACATACCATTTGAACATTGATTTAAGCTTATGCTGGTTTGGGTGTATGTGTTTGGCTCCAGCAGGTCTGCATACTTTCTAATTTGCTTGGAAACTGCGTGAAAATATTCCCATGGCCTTCTTGTAAAATATGACAGCCTGACATTTTCTTTAATTACAAGACCTGATCTGTTTAATAGCACAAAATTGGCCTCCAACTTGACAGGCCTCCCCTTTAAAATCAATGGTTAGACTCTAGGGCACCAGCTTGGTCATCAAAATCAATATTAGAAAAAATATAGCTTGTCAAGACCTCTCAGCCTTTTATTGATTCAAATGGGGAGCAGCTCACAGATTGAATAATGATATTAGAGCTCTGATCCAACAAACAGAAGCCTCTTACATTAATTTCGGTATAGGCAGATGAATCTGTGATAAATGACACAGCATAATGTGATCATCCAAGATGTTATAGTTAGATAAATCTGCACGTTTTCAGGGAAACATATATATATTCTTTGAATACACCTCTTTATATTATTCAGCAAGTGAACAAAATAACAAAAGTGTTACCTTGGTCTTATTAAAAACAAAACAAAACAAAACAAAAACACTAGAAAGTCATCTCCTTGTTACTGAATAGAAGAAAAATCACCACAAAAAGAAGAAAAATTACTATGACAAAACTTATTTATTTAAATTAAAATGTGCTAAAGTTTTAGAAAGGTTATTTAAATATACATCATGTGTTCTTAGTTATAGTGCTGGATAATTACACTGTTACACTAATCACTGGATTGATATAGGCCTTGATTTTCTAATCTACATTATGAAGGACTAAGAATATATCATATAGTATTATTCTAACACTCAGAAAAAAAGCAGAAACAGTTATTGTTATTTCCTTTCATATTTCATTAGTGATTGAAATGAATCTGCACAAGTTATCTTATTTTTACTTCTAATTGGAATACTAATAGAAGGTAAGAATGCAGGTCACATTAATGGAGAATGGGGAATTGAAGCTAGATGCATGAGGATGTAACAAATAGAAAAAAATCAGAAATACAAGTTTAAGATTTCTTAATACTTTAAAAAGTTTAAATATTTTGTACTTAGCATTACTTAAAACCATTACTTAAAAATGATTAAGATAGTCAATTATGTTATGTGTATTTTACCATAATTCAAAGTGTTTTACTATAAAAAAGCTTAAAGATTTTAATTTAATTTGTATCTAAAAGTTAGAGAAGTTCATATTAACAATTCATACTATGGAATCATAACTTGGAAATGTCTATATTGTGAGATAATCACTACATTAATTAATAGTTCGGGCTATCTATAATGTATTGGACACTTTGGTAGGTATTTTCTTTATCTTTCTCAACTTTTATTTACTTTATATTTGCATTCTTAATGTAATTACCTCTTTTTTTTTTTTTTTTTTTTTTTTTTTTTTTTTTTTTTTTTTTTTTTTTTTTTTTTTTTTTTTTTGAGACACATTCTTGCTCTGTTGTCCAGGCTAGAGTACAGCGGCATGATCATAGCTCACCTCATCCTCAAACTCCTGAATTCAAGGGATTCTTCCAACTCAGCTTCCTGGGTACCTGGGATTACAGGTGAGCTCTAGCAAACCCAGCTAATAAAGGAAAAAAATTCTTTTTAAGACATGGTCTTGCTCTGTTGCACAGGCTGGTTCTGGGAGTGAGCCATGGCTCTCAACAATTACCTCATTATGTCTCATTTGTTATGTGAATAGACAACAACTCTAAAAGGGAAGTATTGGCTGGGCGCAGTGGCTCACGCCTGTAATCCCAACACTCTGGGAGGCCGAGGCGGGAGGATCGTTTGAGCTCAGGAGTTCAAGATCAGCCTGAGCAAGAGCGAGACCCCATCTTTACTAAAAATAGAAAGAAATTAGCTGGACAACTAAAAATATACATAGAAAATAGCTGGGCATGATGGTGCATGCGTATAGTCCCAGCTACTTGGGAGGCTGAGGCAGGATTGCTCAAACCCAGAAGTTTGAGATTGCTGCGAGCTACGCTGACGCCATAGCACTCTAGCCTGGGCAACAGAGTGAGACTCTGTCTCAAAAAATAAATAAATAAATAAATAAATGGGAAGTATTATTTCCATATGAGAAAAATTAAGCTATTTGATAAGTAAATCCCCCAATGTCTAGGGATAATAAATGCCATATCTTCTATTTTAAATTATTCATCTGACACTTAAGTCTAATTCTTCTATTGTGATTTAAAGCTTAATATCATTTTGCTTATCTTAAAGATATATTCTAAAGTATAATTCTCCTCTATTGCTAAACACATTAACTGCCATGTGAGTTATATTTGACTCACACTAGTTTTAAGCCTGGGGCTTCATGAAGCGCATGTAACTCACACATCCCTTCACATTGGTAGCTGTGTGAACTACTTTTTAAGTTGTATAAAACTCACACATAGAAAACAATAAAAATAAACAAACTTTTCATTAAATTAGAAAGGATTGTCTTGTTTTTGAAGTTTTTATTCTATTTTTTGTAATACAACACTGTGGCCGCAGGGAAAAATGTTTTTTTCTAATGTGGCAGTCAATATGTTAAGTTACATAGTTTCCTAAAAAAATTTTATAGCTTTGGATAAAATTTCGACATTTCAAGAAATTGTATGAAATTTCAGTTTTTCATTCACTTTTCCTCATAGCTTTTCTAGATATTTATCAAGACAAAAGTCTTTCAAACAAAAAACACAACTGCACAATTTTCTGTTACCTACTTAGAAAGCTAAAATGGCAATGCTGACTACTACTAATACTGCTGTGGATTTTTAAATTGCCACTTCATTTTACAGAAAAGAAAAGGTTTTCCCCAGTTATTTGGAAGTCTATATATAACAGGCCTAAATGTAGGACATTTTTAACACATCGCATCACATCAATGAAAAATTGACCTAGCATTTCATTCCTTATTTCATAAATTTTAGGCATCAATAACCCAGGAATTTTACCAAGTCTCAAATTATTTTTGTTTTATGTAATTAAAACTTTACAGACTGCCAACTTTTGCTGTTTGCAAAATTCAAACAGATGCTATTGAGTATCTCCTCTGCTAGGAGAATATTCCAGGAATAAAAAGTACCTATTTTTCTCCTAACACTTTAAACCTTACTTAGTGATTTATATATGTATTCTTTTATTTTTACCTCCTAATTCATTTAGAGAGACAAAGCCTTTTTAAGGTAGTGTTCTGATTGCTGTGTTTTATAATGCCTTTTTCTGAAGGTAGCATAGTTTGATTTTTCCTGGAGTGATGTGCTTCCTTCATTCTGAAATGGTTGTGGTTGGGATCGTCTTCTGAATTAACCACCTTGACATTGGTATTGTTCTTTAAAGTAGTTATTGATAAGAGTTACTGGATAGGCATGTCAAAGTCAAATAATATCTAAAATACTATTAGCCCAGATCTGTATGCTAATAGATAGATCTATTAGCAACCATTGCTGAGCGTTAGATACTCTTTCTTTTCCATTTGTTCTACTTTTCTATTTGGTCAAGTAGAGCATAATCACAAATCTGGGCAGTCAGAATTGATTTCTCAATTCTTTCTCTGGGCAAAGGCCTTGTGAACCATACAATGGAGGTGATCGCACCTTGGGACTAAAGTTACTGCTTCTTTCATATTAAGACTTGTGGCAAACCATTTGTCTAGTCTCACTGGACACCAAGGCATCTCTGGTCTAAATGCACAACACTGAAACCTATTTCAAAGCATTGCTGTGATGTCAGTTGAGCTATTTTCCAAACTCAAGATAGTGAGGGTGAGTAAAAAAAAAAAAAATATTGTGAACCAATTGTATCCAGGTTTGTCAAAGTACCTTGAAAATTTGAATTATTTTCAGAATAATTCTTAGATTATCTTCACAGTAGAGAACACTTTTACAGGGAGTTTGGAATTAGAGCTAATTTGTTTATTTAAAGAACTGTGAAAATTTCCCCCCACAAATGATGAAGTAAGGCAAATTGACTTATATGAAAATGATTTTAATCAGAATATTTTCCTTATACGGTGTATACTAAGGGAATGTTTTTTGTTGGAAGAGTCTAACAGGACATGAGAAGTAACTGTCGTATGAGATTTTTCAAGGAAATACAGGTTTGGGAATATCAGTCCATGTACTCATTGGTGGAAGCAGTAGATTATGGGGCTCCCATGTCAAGAAAATTAGGGCACTCTAAATACAAACTTAATTTATACCACAAATTTTCCAGGCTCAGCTTTTCTCTATCCCTTCTCCCAGATCAAAAACAACTGTCACTTAGCTTTAACCCATTTCAGGTGTCATGGTTTACAAAGTACAAAGTATATGGACAAAGGGGACTTTGTGTTGAGACAGACATTAAACTGGAAGAAACTCCTGAGGGACAACAAACGAAAGAAGGCTATGTTTAGGAGGAGGGGATATTTTAAACCATTTATAGGTATGCACAAATATGCTGCTTATCAGAAACTATGGTGTTATTAAAGGGCAAATGAAACCTTCAAAAAAAAACCTATCAGAATGGAAATGAGTTGATTTCCTCAACATCAGTATAGTCACCTTGCTGTCTTTATCAAAGTTTAAATATCATCCCTAAAATTTTTGATACAATTATCAAGGATAGTGTAGCCCACCACCAGAGTGAGAAGCACTAACACTGATGAGTAGCTCTCAAGTATTAATACTTTAAACATAAATTATTGGAGGAAATACAGCACTGAAGTTTTCTAACTAAACAAAGTAGAGGTACAGCTAATGTTTAGTGGCATGTAATTGAACCACAGAGATAGTAGTTTGGGTCAAGATTTTCTATTTCTTTCCTCCGTTTTTAATCTCATGTGTCATTTCCTATCATTGGTAGGTCACAAGCTAGATATATTTATGCTGCTATTTAATCATTTGATCTAATTTGCATTAAATTGCTTTGAAGATAATTGTCTCAAATTTGTAATACTAATTAATAACTGTACAATGATCTGCTAGTTAAAATCATGCGTTCTGATTCTAAATTTAGCATTTTATATTGCAACACTGTGTATTCAGAGCATTTTCTAAATAGAATAAGCCTGGCACTTAGAAAAATTATGAGCATACCAGCCTATATCGATATATGTATACAGTATACACAATATTTTCTTAATGTTTAAAGATTAACTATCTTCTAAAATTGATAAGCATTGTTTTGGTAAAACGTGGATTGTAATATGAGGTCAATAAGATTCTTGTGAATAAATACATACATAAGATGATAAAAAGTATATGGTTCTTGTCACTGCAAAAATATTAAAAATGACTATTGTTATTTATATAATTGTGTTTTATCTCCTAAGAGTTATGAAATATTCTGACAAATATTTATATCATACACTAAACTATATATATGACATTGGTAGATATATACATCTTTATGTAAACATACATGTGCATATATATGTGCCATGGTGTATACCCATTTCTTCAAGTATAAATAAAATATGTGTAATCTATATTATAATAAATATTAAATAATAAATTTTGTCTATAAGAATGACAAGAGCATTCACAAGAAAATTCATTCTCAACTTCTTCACAGCTATGACTACTCCTGTTTGAAAACCACAATGCACTCTTGTGTTCCATTCCATTTTGAGAAACTTCTAAACACTAAAGAGAGTCTTTTCAACATTTCTTTCTCTTTTTTTGATACATTTGTCAAGTATGAGATTATTAGTTTTAAAAAATCTTCATTGAGATACATTTCCACATACCATAATAATTGCTCATTTAGTGTATAATTCAGCCAATTTTAGTATATTCACAGAGTTTGCAAATCACCACAACCTAATCGTAGAAAATTTTCACCACTTGAAAAAAGAAACAGTATATCCTTAAAGAGTCACTTCCCATTCCTTCCTTTAAGTTATCTAATTCATTGGTTTACAATTGAAAGTAGTATCCCCTTATTATCTTTTTATTTCTGAAAGGTAAGAATTGATGTTCTTCTTTCATTCATGATTCTATTAAATTGAGTTTTTCTATTTTTGCCTTGGTCATGCTAGATAAAAGTTTGCCTGTTTTGCTGATTTTTTTTAAAGAAACAACTTTACTTTTCACTGATTTTATCTACTGTTTTTATATGCTCAATTTCATATGTTTCACATCCATTCTTTATTCTTCCTTTCCTTCTGCTTGCTTTGGATTTAGTTTGCTCTTCTTTTTCTAGTCTCTTAGAGTGGAAAGTTAGTTTATTTATTTGAGAGCTTTCATCTTTTATAATATAGGCATTTACAGCTATATATTTCCCTCTAAAAACTATTATGAAAATATAAGTTGTGACATGTTGTGTTTTTCTTTTCATTCATTTCAAAGTATTTTATAAATCTTACGTGTGGTTTTTCTTTTTTTCCCCCCTTTGGCTCACAGGACTTTTAGGAATGTGTTTTTTTATTTTCCAAATATTTAATTGTATGAACTTTCTTCTCTATTGGATTTCTAAATTAATTATATTGTGTTTGAAGTTCATATTTTGTACACTTTGAACAATTTTAAATTTATTGAAGATTGTTATGTGGCCTGGTTTATGTTCCATCCAGGAGAATGTTTTATTGGAACCCAAGAAGAGTGTGTGGCTTTCTGCTGTTTGGCGCAGTGTTCCGTAAATATCTGTCTAGTCTAGCAGGTTTGTAGTATTGCCCAAGCCTACTTTCTTGCTTATCTTCTGTCTAGATGTCCTATACATTATTGAAAGTGGGGTTTAAAGTCTCCGGCTATTTCTTTTAAATTGTTTTTCTCCTTTTAATTCTTTCAGTTTTGCTTAATATATTTCGAGACTGTTTTTAGATGTGTAAGATGTATAAGTGTTTGTAATCATCATGTCTTCCTGATAGACTGACACTGTTTTCATTATGAAATATCCCACTTGCCTTTAGTAGAAATATTTGTCTTATACTCTATTTAGTCTGATATTAGTATAGACACTCCAATTCTTTTGATTACATCTTACATGGCATAGTTTTTACATCATTTATTTTCAACCTATTTGTGTCTTTAGAACTAAAGTGTATCTCTCTTATAAATAGCATATAGTTGGGCCTTGGTCTCTGTTTTTTCTTTTTTTATCAATTTGGCAAATCTCTGCCTTTTGATTGGGGTATTTAGCCCATTTATATTAACGTTATTATTCATGATGTAGGACTTGCATCTGCCATGTTGTTGTTTTCTATATGTCTTACGTTTTTTTATTCCTCTATTCCTTGATTCTTGCCTACTTTGCATCAAATAAACAGTTCTAGTGTACCTTTTATATTTTTCTTTTTTACCATATTCTTTTAGTTATTTTATTAGTGTATATGCTGGAGATTACAATTAGCATCTTAATGCAATCCAGTTTGGATAAATACCACTAAACATCAGTAGTACACAAAAACTTTGCTCTAATATACCTTTGTCATCACCTTCCACTTTTACTATTACAGCCATACAAATTACATCATTATATGTTATAACACCTTCTACACAGTTTTACAATTTATTGCTGTAATATCTTTGCAGTTAATTCTACCTGTTCTGTCTCTTTCTGTCTTTCTCTCTCTCTCTCTTTGTTGTTGTTTTTCTTATGTATTCTATTTGCCATCTACCGTCCTTTCAGGTCAGACTGAAACATTCCCTTTAGTATTATTTATAGGGAAGGTCTGAGGGTGATGAGTTCTTTCAGTCGTTTGTTTTAAACCTAGAGATGTCTTAATTTTTCCTTTATATTTGAGGGAGAACTTAGCTCAAAATAGAACGCTTGGTTGACAGTCTTTTTCTTTCAAATCATTGAATGTGTCTTCCATCTCTCTTATAATCTCTATACTTTCTGATATTAGGTATTAATCTCTTTGAGGATTGTTTATAAGTACTAAGTACTTTTCCTTTTACTGATTTCAAGAATATCATTGTCTTTAGCTTTTGATATGACATTCTGACTGTAATATGTATAGCTGTGGATCTTTCCAGTTCATCCTGCTTTGAGTTCACTGAAATTCTTGGATATGTAGATTAATATGTCATCAAAAGTGAGACGTTTGGTCCATTACTTATTTCAATGTTTTTTCTTCCTTCTTCTATTTTTCTTTTCTTTGTGAGATTCCCATTTGCTGTATTTTAGTACACTTAATGAATGTCCCACATGTCTTTGAGAATGGGTTTATTTTTATTTATTTCATTTTCTTTCTGTTCCTTAGAATGGATAGTTATTATTGATTTATCTTCAAATTTATTTCTTTCTTCTGCTGGTTCAAAATTGTTTTTGTGCCCTTCTAGTGAATTTTT
This sequence comes from Indri indri, assembly GCA_004363605.1. Lineage (NCBI taxonomy): Eukaryota > Metazoa > Chordata > Mammalia > Primates > Indriidae > Indri > Indri indri. The sequence goes on from RJWJ010012231.1 coordinate 16,200, forward strand.
TACTTCTGTAACTGTATGTGCCAAGATAAGAATTTGTATTTGGTTCACTTTTATAATGTCTTCCTCTTTATTAATATTCTCTATCTGGTGAGACACTGTTATCATGCATTCCTTTAATTCTTTAGACAAGATCCTTCAGTTCTTTGAACATATTTACTATAGTTGACTAAAGTATTTTGTCTTTTAAGCCCAAACTTGGTGCCCCCTCAGGTACATTTTCTGTTGGCTGTCCTTTTTTTCTTTTGTGTCATACTTTCCTGGTTTCTTTTTTTTATGTCTTGTACTTTGTTGTTGTTGAAAACTGGACATTTTAGATAATATATTGTAATAACTTTGGTATCAGATTTTTCCATGCCCCAAGATTTGTTGTTGTTGTTGTTGTTGTTGTTGTTGTGTGTGTGTGTGTGTGTGTGTGTGTGTGTGTGTGTGTGATTTTTGTTGTTCTCATTTCTGCTGCTTATTTGTTTTGCACTTTCCTGGAATAATTCTGTAGATTCTGTTCCCTGTAGAACAGGGAAACATTGAGCTTGGCTACTCTGTTATCTTTGTTTTAAAGTTCTTGCCTTTATTACTAAAACTGTCTTCATAGGGTCCACACTTAAGGTAGTATAATTTAATTGTGATCCAATGATTGCTTTAACAATTTCCTTAAACAACTTTTGTGTTTGTCTTTCACTCTTAACCACAAACATTAATTTATAAGACAGCCTTAGTTTTCACTTCTTGCTTGCTCAGGATCTGGAAAGTCAGCCAGATTTTAGTGACTGGTGCCTTCTGCTTTCCCAGGTGTGTCCTGAGCATGCACACAGCTTTTAGCATACATGCATCCATTTATGAACTCAGAAATATGTTGAAGATTTTCAAGTTCTCTATGATAGCCCACTTCTCTGAAATTCGTTTTAAATTCTTAAACATGATCTGGTTTGCCCCATCTGAAGTCCCAGCTTTAGGCAGTGAAGATGTTGCCAGCAGTTTTCCATGGTTTCAGTAATGTACTTAGAGTTTGCTCCCCCTACAGCAGTTGAACTCTGCCAACTCAAATGGCCACCAATCTTTGAAACTGGAGATTTCCCAGGAAAATATCATTGGGAAAAACATTGATGATATTTCTTACAAAACTATATATAGTTAAATCTGCATTGTCTGCAATATTTGGTTACTGTTGAGGGAGGCGGGATGGGGATAGCCCTAATTTAGAACATCACCGACCTCACTGTCTTATTGAGGTTCAGTAGTTCCTTTTGGCTAGAGTTTTCAGTTAGTTACATGGCTTTGACTAACTACCAGAATTCTAGAATGGCTGTTTTTTCCCCCCATATTTTTGCTGTTTTATAGGAATAACAAATTCATTGAGATACTCAATCCACAATTCCGGAATTTAATGTCAATATCTCTGTGTTTTGAATTGTCACTCTAAATTCAGCATCTCCTATCTTATAATGATCATCTTGAGTAGGTTTTTTTTTTTTTCTTTTTGAACTTCTACCTATTTGGCAGTTCTTGAAACACTTTGCGATTTCTAATCTCAGTTCAAGATAAGTAGTTTATTTCTTTCCTAAACTCAATTTCAACATCTCCCTATTTTTGGTCTTTTTCTTTCTTTTTTTTTTTTTTTTTTTTTTTTTTTTTTTTTTTTGCTGAAAACATTCCAAATCTTCTCTTCTACTTATTTTGAAATATACTATAAATTCTTGTTAACTATACTTGTCTGACTGTGCTTTTGAACAATAGAACTTATTCCATCTATCTAACTGGATTTTTGTACCCATTAACCTACCTCTCTTCATCCTCTTCTCACCCTTACTTTTCTCACCCTCTGTAAACCACATTCTATTCACTACCACTATGACATACATTTGTATAGGTTATCACATATGAGTGAGAACATGTGATATTTGTTTTTCTGTGCCTGACTTATTTCACTTAACATAATGACCTCCAGTTCTATCCATATTGCTGTACATGGCAGAATTTCATTCTTTTTTATGGTGAAAAGTATTCTATTGTGTATATATACCACTTTTCAGTACCCATTCATACACTGACGGACACTTATGAGGACTCCATATCTTGACCCGTGTGAATAGTGCTGCAATAAACATGGGAATACAGATAGCTCTTTGATATATTGATTTCCTTTCTTTGGGATATACACCTAATAATGGGATTGCTGGATCATATGGTAGTGCTATTTTCAGTTTTTTGAGAAACCTCCATACTGCTTTCCACAGTTGCTGGGCTAATTTACATTCCCACCAACAACGCATGAGTGTTCCCCCTTCTTGGCATCCTCATCAGGGTATTATTATCTGTCTTTTTGATAGTAGCCATTTTAACTGAGGTAAAATGTGGTTTAAAATCTCATTGTGGTTTTGATTTTAATTTCCCTGATGAGAAGTGTTCTTGAGCATTTTTTAATATACCTGTTGGCCATTTGTACGTTTTCTTTTGAGATATGTCTGTTTAGATCATTTGCCCATTTTCTAAATTGAATTAGTTGTGTTTGTGCCATTGAATTGTTTGAGTTCCTTATATATTCTACATCTTAATCCCTTGTCAAATGAGTAGTTTGCAAATATTTTCTACCATTCTGTATGTTGTCTCTTCACTTTGTTGATTTTTTCCTTTGCTATACAAGAGATTGTTAGCTTGATGTAATCCCATTTGTCAATTTTTGTTTTTATTGTTTGTGCTTTTGAGGTCTTACCCAAAAAATTCTTTGCTTAGATCAATGTCCTGAAGTATTTCCCCAATGTTCTCTTCTAGTGTTTTCATAGATTCAGGTTTTATATTTAATTCTTTAATCTATTTCGATTTGAATTTGTACATAATGAGAGACAAGGGTCTAGTTTCATTTTTCTGCATGTGAATATCCAGTTTTCCCAGCACCATATATTGAAGAGAGTTTCTTTTCCCCAATGTATTTCCTTGGCACTTTGTCAGAAATAATTAGGTTCTAAACTTGTGGGTTTATTTCAGGATTCTCTTGCTGTTTCATTGGTCTATGTGTTTGTTTTTTATGCCAGTACTATATTATTTTGGTTACCACAGCTTTTTAGTATATTTTGAAGTCAAGTAGTGTGATGCTTCCAGCTTGGTTCTTTGTGCTCAACATTGTTTTGGCAGTTCTGGGTCTTTTGTGGTTCCAAATGAATTTTAGAATTTTTTTTTTTTTAATATTTCTGTGACAAATGGCATTGGCATTTTTATAGGGATTGCATCGAATCTATAGATCACTTTAGGCAGTATGGGCATTTTAACAATACTAATTCTTCTAATCCATACACAGAATTTCTTTCCATTTTTTTGCGTTCTTTTCAATTTATTTAATCAGTGTTCTATTGTTTTTATTGTTGCAATCTTTTACTTCTTTGGCTAAATTTATTCCAAAGTAATTGATTTTTATAGCTATTGTATTAATAAATGAGATTGTTTTCTTGATTCTTTTTCAGATTGTTCACTGTTAGCATGTAGAAATGCAACTGATTTTTGTATGTTGATTTTGTAGTCTACAATTTTACTAAATTATTTTTCATTAAACATAAATATTTATTATGTTGTACATCTATTACACTCTGACTGAAATATTGTGCCTAATGGTTAGACTTTATAATCTTTTCCATAAAGAATTTACATGTCTTATATTAGCTGTATTATCTTATAATGTTTATTGCTTATTCTGTATGGACTCAATATTTCTTTGCGTTTTCTAATTTTTTTTTTATTTTGAAATATTACTGGGCTACAAATGTTTTGGTTACATGGATAGCTTTTGTACTGCTTGAGTCAAAGTTATAAGTATGCCCTTCAGTCAGTTGGTGCGCATTATATACATTAGGTGTGAATTTACCCATCCTGTCCTCCCCCCTCCCATTTACTTGATTTCCCTCAGTTTTACTTCCATATGTGCACAAAAGTGTTGACCAATTAGTTCCAATTTAGTATTGAGTACATGTGGTGTTTGCTTTTCCATTCTTGTGATACTTCACTAAGAAGAATGGCCTCCACTACCAACCAGGTTATTACAAAACATACTAGATCACCATTTTTCATGGCTTAGCAGTGCTCCATGATATACATATACCACATTTTATTAATCCACTCATGTATTGATGAACATTTTGGTTCATTCTACATCTTTGAGATTGTGAATTGCGCTGCTGTAAACATTCGCGTACAGGTGTCTTTTTGATAAAATGTCTTTTTTTTCCTTTGGGTAAATACCTAGTAGTGGGATTGCTGGATCAAGTGGTAGGTCTACTCTTTGTACTTTGAAACATTCATGAAATAAATGGAAACAGAAATACAACATATCAAAACCTGTGAAATACAAGAAAAGCAGTGCTATAAAGAAGTTTATAGCAATAAATGTCTATGTCAAAAATGTACAAAAACTTCAAATAAACGACCTAACAATTTACATTAAAGAACTAGGAAAATAAGAACAAACCAAACCCCAAATTAGTAGAAGGAAAAAAAATAATAAAGATCAGAGCAGAAATAAATGAAATTGAGATAGAAAATTCAAAAGAACAATACAATGAAAAGTTGTTATTTTAAAAATAAAATAATTGACAAACCTTTAGCTATACTAAGGAAAAAAAGGGGGAAGACACAAATAAATAAAATCAAGAGGAAAAAGGGAGCCACTATAATTCATACCTGAGAAATACAAAGGATCATTAGAGGCTACTATGAACAACTACATACCAATAACTTGGAAAACCTACAAGAAATGGATAAATTCTTAGACCTGTACAACCTACCAAGCTTGAACCATCAAGAAATAGAAAACCTGATCATATTAGTAATGAGCAATTAGGTAGAAGCAGTAATAAAAAGTCTCCCATTGAAGAAAAGCCCAGGACCTGATGGCTTTACTGCGGAATTATACCAAACATTCAAAGAAGAACCAGTCCCAGTTCTAGTCAAACTGTTCCAAAAATATTAAAGAGGAATATTTCCAAACTCATTCTATCACACCAGCATTGCACTGATACCAAAATCAGACTAAAACACAACAACAAAAAAACTATAGAGCAATAACTTTGATGAACACAGATGCAAGAATCCTGAACAAAATACTATCAAACCAAATTCAATAACATATTAAAAAGATCATTTACCATGATCAAGTGGGATTCACTGCAGGGATACAAGGATAGTCTAATATATGCAAATCATTAAACATGAAACATCACATTAATAGAATCAAAGACAAAAACCATACGATCATTTAAATAGATACCCAAAAAGTTGGGTATAGAAGGAGTATATCTCAATAAAGTCTACATACAACAAACCTACAGGTAACCTCATACTTAATAGAGAAAATCTGATAGCCTTTACTCTAATATCTGAAACAAGACAAAGATGCCCTTTCACCAATTTTATCCAACTTAGTACTGGATGTACTAGCCAGAGTAATTAGACAAGAGAAAGACATAAAGGGCATTCAAATTAAAATAGAAGAAGTCAAATTCTCCTTTTCTTTAATTTCTGATACATAGGTATTCTACGTTTTTTTTTTTTTTGTTTTTGTTTTTGTTTTGTTTTTTTACTTCACTGGGAAGTCACTCATCCGATGTCCTCTAGATTTAATATTATTAATACTTTGACCTACTACATTCTTATCTTTCACTGATTCCCTAACTTTCAAAAGCTCTGCTCAAGTGCCTGTTACTGCAAAGCTGTTTTTACCTTGTAAGCTTTCATATTTTTTTTCTCTGTTTAGTAACCCTTAATCTATTCACTCACTCCTAATAGTAGAGATGACCATGATTATGTAAAATATTTTCTTTTTGTCAGCCTGAAAGTGTCAGTCCCATTCAAAAGTTACATTACATCAGGACTATTTTCACCGATCTTTTAAGTGTATGAATCTGATATTTCTGGAAGCACCTTCCTGTTCATATCAGCAGATGTACCAACAATAGAAGTTAACCGTTGTCTTTGTTAGTTCAAACATTGTAATGGTTTTCAAGCAACAGCAGCATTGTACCACTTTGCAAAATCACAACATGATTCAGAATTTAGGTATTGTGACTTATTTGAATTCTTTCTTCTCACCTGCCTTTTTTCTTTGTATGAATAAATCTTCAGAACAGATGGTAGAAGATTATCAATAAAAGGCGTTGTTAGACTCAGTATGAATCACTATGCTCAGTCAACATGCACTACTTAGCCACCTGCTCATTTATTACATTCAAAACATATCTTTCCTGTTGTAGAAACTTTCTGATAGAACAGCTAAATTATTTTTTCTTATTAAAAAAATTAAAGATCAGAGAATTTACTTACTCTTCAGATATAGCCATATGATATAAAACATATAGCCATAACATATAATTGTACACTTTTATTTTAATGACACATTTATTTTATCGATTCATTATTACTTAGATTTCTCATTTGTTTGAAGATTCATGCCTGTAGAAAGTAAAATTTTTGAAAACTGAAATCAGAAATTAATTTCCAACTAATACATAACAAATATTAGGCCGAAGGTAGTTAGAAAAGCTGCCACGCCTATAAGAAACAGCATATTAAATCCTGATTTAAACAATTTACTAATCATTTAATGATATGCTTATTTATATTTGTCCTTATTCCAATATATTGAAGATATCATATATAAAATTCATTTTGCAAAGCGTCATCTTTGATAAAATATTAAGCAAGAAGTGGCCTTTGAAAACTTTTCCTTTAAATCCTTCATTAAAACAAATGAAGAAAGTAACAATAGAAATATTAATCCAAGTAGTGGATTTATTTAAATATTTCTTCACTAGAAAATCTTCTATTTTTAATGACATAGTCTGTCACATTTTACAGTATGTTCACTACCTTTGTTAAATAAATTAGAAAATCAAATTTTCCAAACCTATTATTTTTATAATATTCATTAATTATGAATTAGTTACACACTTGGACAGAGAGCTATGGTTTGCTGCATATACTAGTTATTAGGCAGGGGTTTGATAGTGTGTGTTCTAAGACAACAGAGAATATCTCAGACAGAATGCCAAGCACAGAACAGTTATGCTATACTATTAGGGTCACATAAAAATGATATCAAATTATCAAAGTTACAGAATGCACAACTTTAATGAAACTGCCAAAAGTTAGAGATCTTTCACTAGGCCAATGTTTCATCAATGATCACTAGAAGAAGCAGTTAAATATAAAATTTAAATACTAAATATAAGAAGGGGAAAAACAGAGGAAAAAACCCTATCAGAGATGTATCTTTCAGTTCTATTGATTGAGAAAATACTTTGTGACATTTTTAGAAATGAAGTCTCATTATCTCCTTCAGAAGATAGACCACCAATTGCTAGAATAATAATCTACTTCTTCCCTACCTGATATTCAGCCTCAACATAGGAATGATGTAATATATCTTTCTGCAGTGAATGTAGATTAAAAAAAGAAATGTCAACTTTACCTTTTTTACTTAATTACCTCCAGAGATTTTTGGTGAGGCTACACACAGAAAGTTTCTAGTAACCTTGAATCACTTTGGAGAGTCCTTGTGTTTACCCAATTATGTGGGACCTGTAAGAGTTCTTGGAGGCGTGTGCCTTCTTCATCTTTCTAATAATAAATGCACATAAATTCTAGCAAAAAATGGAGAAATGATGATTACCTGCTTTACAGTTAGAAGGGCAAGTATTTGTATTCTATTTCTGCTATTTACACAACATATTTCTTAAACTCTGCAAGCCTAAGTATCCTCTACTTTAAAACAAAGATAATAATACATATTTCTCCTGCAATTTTGTGAGGGTTAAATGAATTATATAAGGTGTCAACCACTCAATAAGTTCCCAGTAAACAGAAATTCTAATTTTAAATATGAAAGACAATGAGTGCAGAAACACTGAAAAATATCTAGAGTTTATTTTTATCATCTTTAGATATAGAAGTATTAGAAATGTGCCTGTATTCGAAAAATATTTAGTAGTGTAACTCCACAAGACTGTAGTCATGCGTGTGAGAGAGCATCAGATGCTAAGCCAAGATGACTACAGAAAGAGAGCTCTCCCGTTCATTATTGCGCTAAGTTTTGTGAAATCTAAGGATGAGAAAACACATTTATTTCAAAGTCTAGTTTTCCATCCATTCTTTGATGACCCTGCAAAATTCAAAAATACATCTTTTACAATGATTAACACCCCTTGAGAAATGTTCTTGAACATTTGGGAAATATATATCAAGAGATAAATATGCATCTGACAGATTAAAACATGCTCTAGAAAAGGAATAAGAACTCTACAGGAAAATAAAGAACACTACGACTAGATGAGAAAGCATTTAAAGAAAAAAGAAAATGTCCTTATGACCATTCTGACAATTCAAGTAGAATGGTCATAATTTGGAGAAATCTGAATATGTGAATGAGGCAAGAATATTTCAAAAGTTCTGAAACAAAAAGAAAGTTAGGAAAAACAAATATTGTAGTCGAACTTGTTAGTGTTCATCCACATGAATAAAGATTTGTCAGTGAAGAAGAAGAGGAAAAGAATATTAAGTGGGTAACTTGCCGTGTGTACACTCTGATCTTCCAATAGTGTAATCTTCCTTATAAGATGACGTGGACTGTTACAATATGGAAGATGTGTATGTATAACATGTATATCAACAAAGTAAGAAAAAAATGGAGATAATTTCTTTTCCAGCCAAATAATCTACTGCTAGTCCATCCTAATTAGTAAAAATATTGTGAATATTTAAACAACTGTAATAATGAATGAAGACACAAAACACTAATGAATGTTAGTGTAATAAATAATGACAAAGAAATATCTGGTACAACTGTAGAGGAGGGAAGAGAATAACAAATACTGAATGTCTATTAGTTCAGGCAATATGTTAAGTGCTTTCATATAAATATTATCACCTCATAGTAATTCTAAGAAACTAATTCCAAAGTGTTATTATCTCTATTATATAGACAAGGAATTGGGAAACAGAAAATGAGTAAGTTTTCTAATAAAAAAAAAATAGTGGTAAGTGGTGGAGCTGGGAAGAAAACCTAGATCTGATTATTAAATATTTACATGCCACTCTTCCTGATGCATCCATGATGATCTGGAAGCCAAATACAGAGTCCTAAATCCCATTAGAGATGTTTTTACTCTGGAGATCATAGATAAGAATAAGTAATATTCAGAAACTAGTGAAATTCTGACATAGATGTATTAGCTCTTTAAACTATCTAGTTAAGAATTCTTACTATCATATAAATAATTTTTCAAAATAAGAGCTCATTTTATTTAAGCAAGGGTGCTTTAATGAAATTTGTTTTAATAGACCCTTTGAAGTGAATTTAGTTTTCATTTTAAGTGTGAAATTTGACAGGCATAGAGACACAATTCTTCTAATCCTTTGTAGATAATGAAACTTGGAAATGACATTACACTAATCAAAAACAGAACTACATTAAAGCTGTAGTCATTATCCATGGTGATTATAAAGTGTGATAAATGAGTCAAGCAAATCATGTATCTCAAAATTGACACATAATAACAATGAGATCAATTACCTCATTGGAGAGCTCAAGAAGATAGCAAATGCTGTGATAAAGGCATAATTTAAAGGTTATCATTTAAAAGAGATTAAATTACTACATTCTTTTAATATCAATAGATTAGCATCATGAAGAAATTACAGCATTTTCAAAACCACAAAACCATTTGAAGTTGTAGAAAACTTGCAGAAATGCTCACAGAGTTGACTTCTAATTGGCTAAATTTCACTGAATGTCCTAATTGGCTGGCTCCTGATATGCTTTAATGATAATATAATTTTGCAAAAAAAAAAAAAAAAAACACTTCTTATATATAGCAAACAATTCACTTTCATATATTGCACAAGCTAATTACCCATAATCATTTGGCTCATTTGCTTACATACATTTTTGCTTATGCTTGGATGTCAGCAAGGAAAAATCCAAAGAAAACATATTTTTCTTGTTCATTTTCCCATGTAAGCATAGACATCTGCAGCACAGTGCTGACAAAACACCCTGAACATACCAAAGTGAAGAGGAGGATAAGGGGCCTTGAGAATGTGGAATTAAATGAGAAGAGAATATTGGAACAATAATCCTCCTCTCCCTTCCCTTCCTCCAACTCCTTCTCCTCCTCCTTCTCATTCAGACAGTTAATATTATTATTAGCATACTTAACTTTAGAGAGATGTGACTTGGTCATATTAAAATATTTTCAAAAGAGTAGTGATTTTCTGATGTAATATTATAGAGCTATACTTTCTTTGGTTTATAGTGAGTATGCATGTTCAAAGCACACACAGAGAAACACATAATCTACTCACTGTCATACTTTCAGAGTCAACTATTAAATTCTTCAAAGTAAGTCTTATACTTTGAATCTCATAAGCATGCCTACATGTAATGTGCTGACCCACCATACTCAATATAAGCCACCTGTAGTCAGATAAGATTAATGGAAAGGGATAATTTGCATAAGCAATAGCTTTAAGGATGGCAATTTTTAACTTCCATGTAAGATGTTGGTCTTTGTAGAGAATGAGGGAAGGATATTTGAGTAATATCAGACAGTCATATAAGTAGAACTTAACCCAGCAGGCACTACTTTTCCTGGTTAAAGCTACAGTAATCTTTTTTTAACTTTTTAAAACACTCTTTAAAAACCTCATGGAAGCATCTCTACCTCTTCTCCTCAGTGTTCAGCAACATACAGTAAAACTATTTTATCTTTGTCAAGTAAAATGCATTCCCTAATTGACTGTATAAAATAGAATGATATATAAATGTCAACAGGTTCAACCACCTATTTAAGTTCTCTACATACAGTGTCTTGAGTTTTTATATAGCTGCTGCTTTAAATGTTTCCAATGAAAGAGCATCATCCCCTTGATGCTCTCTATCTACATGATAGTCTTTTAAATATTGAAAGACAGTTTTCATGTCTCCTCAAAACTTCTCTTTCTAAGCAATGCATACACAATTTTTTTCAAAAATTTAAAATTATTATTGAAAAAGTTATGTTTGACATACTCCAAATTCAGAGAACAGGAAAAACAACCTTAGTACAGGTTTTTGAAAATATTTAAAATAATATAGTTTAGTTAGGATTTGCAAGTTTTGATAATATGGTATATTTTTAAATAGTTCAAGAGAAGTATCACATTTTTACTTCAGAGAGTTTAGTTAAAATCTTTTGGTATACTATAAAGTTTTTCTTATTTTATCCTAAAAGGACTTATTATTTTGTTTGCTTGAAAATATAAATCAAGATGTATTGTGAAATAATTTTTAATTTTATGGATTGTTTTATTTCTCACTAGGAACCCACAAAGTATTCTTTCAGCAAATATTTTTAAATATTAAGCTTCTTTTGTTACTATGTTTGATACTATCTGTTGAACTAGGGAGTTTGATAGCAGTCATAGCCTATGGAGTTTTAAACTATTTCTCAGAGAACTAGATTCATTTAAACATCATTTTTAACATAAAGTCTCTTACAGTAACCATGACTAAAATGTTATTCAGTCTCCTTATCCATCCTGCAAAGATAAGACAACTCTGATGTAAACAGCTGCATGGTAGTTTGTCAAGTTCAAAATCGTGCTGAAGGAGGTCTTACTCCCAGCATTTCTATTAATATTTCTGTAGATTTTATTCCCTTAGCAAGTTAGAAGAGTTGGAAATGGGACAAGAGGAATCTTGAATAGTAAGGCCAAGTAGTAGATTGGGTGCAAGAAAAAAGTTGTTAGTGCGTGATACATATTTAGGGGATGAGAACTGAAACAGAACAGGTAGCTTCCCCACCTGTTTTTAATTAAATAATAACACAGAAGATTTTGCCAAATCTGCTTCTTTCAGGCAGTACTAATAGAAAGTGAAAAGAAATGGAAATAATATTATAAGTAAATGGTACGATATAAAGATTATGTTACCCTATTTTCTCTGCTTTTAATATGCATCATTGACCGTGAATCTCTCTGTGTTCACAGCTTCCTATGACAGCACATCATTCAGGCTGACCACTGACTGCTCTTTTAAAATTCTAGTTCTCTGCCAGAGCACAATACAAGGGTATTCTCACCTCCTGTAATTTTTTTCTTTACCTTGAATATTCATCTCTACTCCATCCATTTCCTGCTTATTTAAATCTTCTAGATCCATTAATTTAGGGCTTTCTTTACTGAATCTTTCATTTAAAATAATGGTGTCTTACCTTGGTAGACATCAAAACAAGGGCACACAGATATGTCACTGTTCCCTACTTCATGAAATCCCATAAGCTTTCTGCTGCACCCAAGATACCCATGACTGAAGAAAGGAGTGGAGTTAGAAGGAAACAAACAAACAACAACAAAAAAAAAACTATAAGAGAATCACAATTTACCCAGTAATGATTATCCTTGAATTTTTCCACAATATTTGTTTCTCTTCTCTTCTCTAACCAGTTCAGATTCTTCACCTCTGCCCCTTTGCCCAAGATTTCCTTTGTTCTGAGTGTTAATCCTTCCATACTAGCTCATATTTTCCCCAACATACATGGGAGATTTCTATTCCTTCTTCAGTTTTTCTTCTTAATTTTTAAGGCCTGACTCAGACATTACCTTGTCTTCCAAATGAACTTTCCATGCTGCTCTGCCAGACCTGATAATGCTATTATCTACTTCTCTCTCTCTCTGTTCTAATAGCATCTTGTCCATCTTTGTATTATAGCACTAGCTTTGTAGATGTTTACTTCCTTCTTTATTTTCTACACTTGAAGTGAATCAATCTCTCCTGTTTCTTGAGTTTCCTGAGTTTATGCACAAAGTTTTTTCAGACCATGAATAAAATTTCCTAGTTTTAACACCAGAGTGAAACAGAACAGTAGACAATTTCTTTCATGTTTACATTCCAGTGTTTAGCTCAGGACCTAAAATAGAGCAGGTATTACAAATATGTTTTATAAACTGATAAATGAATTCCTTTGTGAATATACTCCATTTTTCATATAACATATTTCTTTTATAATTAAAGTATATGACCTTTTAAAAATAACCTAATTTGGTATATTTTGTCCTTTCTCAGTAGATTTTAAATAACATATATTATGCTTTGTTGCCTAGAAACCTCAGATCATATCTCCCATGAGGCCGATAGTCAAAACATCAAACCCACATTCTGTACATTCTGTTAAAGTCACTGAACCTGTCCGTAATTACTGACAATATACACTTTTTGCAAAAGTTGTGCTACTACAAATTGGGAATAGGCATCATCATAAAATTGCACAATATTATTGTGGAGATTGACAGAATAACATTTTAAAAATTCTAAACTTCAGCATCATAATCAAGAAATTTTCAAAATACTAGATGATAACATGAATTTATTCAATTATTAAGATATCTTTTAAAGTTTACCGAAGTATAAAAATCTCACATGATGGAATGGTTTAATGACAACCATATCAGTTCAATGCAGTTCAAAGCTGCCCCAACAAGCCAGTTAAACTAATTTGCAAATGTCAAGCATGTCCCTTTAAATTGGTTCATTAACTCACTTTTGGAAAGCGGTGTCAGGAACTAGGAGTTACTGGCATTCCTCATTAGCAGATCTCCTGGACAGGGTAAATAGGTTTAGACGGAATTAGATTGATTAGGCTGCCTTAGAATTCAGTGCAGCATAGCAAGTTTCAACTGTTTTTTCTCTGGTGGATAAGAGTGAAACATTTCCAGCAATCTAGGTTTCTAATGAGAACCAGAAAATGCCTTAGACAATGAGCACACTGAGGTTCACTAGCTGAGACACACATGTATTTTGGGTGTGGTTTCCACTTCAGATTTTAGTGACAATAGAAAGACCTTGTTGAAGAATGCAAAGGAGGAGGCAGTTACTGCAATAGCTTCAATAGAAAGATTAAATGTAATCAATACAGGAAAGTATCAAGAGGAAATATTTAAGTAACAAAGCACCAAATTGCTGAATATAGGTGTGGCAAGAATATAGTATTTTGGGGGGTATATGTTTTTAGAGTGATGTTTAATATGCTGGATTCTTCATTATAATATGCAGATATTTTCACTTGAAATTATACCTAAAGCCTTGATTTTTGTTTGAAAGTGCCGAGACAAGTTTAGGAATGGGATCCAGATCATAATGGAACAGTCCACTGTATAGACAGGACTGGCTGCTCTCCAGAATACTGTAGAACTAGTTAAAGTGCAAGGTATAGCATGCTTTGTGGCATGGGATGTGCTTTCAGATGTATTTGGTTAATGTGTATTTTAACAGATTACTATATAGAATTGTAGTAATTAATGGTCACGAGTGAATACCGTATTTCTTCAGCTGAGATACATACTAGCTAAACAACCTTGGATAAGGTATGCAGGCTCTTGTCTCCTTATGTTTTAAAGTGGGCATAGCAATGCTTTTGTGATGTGGCTTTTCTAAAAGTTAATATAGGTAAGATACATAAGGCATATATTGAAGAGCCTACTGCAGAGCAGGTATTCAATACCGTAGATCTTCATCATCATAATCATCTTCATGGTGAACATCATCACCATCATCTCTGTTATTGTATACCAAACTTGCTTTCAAGAACACAGATTTGAATAGTTTATTATACAGGATCTCTTAAATTTCTATAAATTATCTTACTTTCCAGAAATGTGCTTCAGTGGTAAATAAGTTGAATTTTGGAATAGGACAAATTGAATTTCGTATTTATTATTTTTAGAGTGATATTTAATCTTCTACAACCTCATCACTATGTCTGTTAAACTTATGTGTTCCTCATACGGTTTTTGTAAATGAAATACAATAAGTGAAAGCCTGGCCTAGTGTTAGCACATAGTGAGCAAATAGGAAATATTATATTCAGTCATAGCCCTAAAAAGTCCAAGCATTTTCATTTTATAAAATAACAATAGATTTTCATTTTGCTAAAGGAAACACTGACACCATGTGAGGAGAAAAGGCTGCTGAATGTCAACTTGTGCGTTAATATTCAGACCAACCAGATTCCAAAGTCTGAACACAAAGCTTTGCCTTCTTTCTTTATGTAGAAACAGTTTTTATGAAATATCTCATATTTGAAGCCCATGCTCAAGTCTGCACCTGTCCCTATGAAAAACTGACCTCAATAATCATAACATCCTCTCCTTCTAAATCATTTGTAGATTTACCAGAGTCTGCATTTCTCATGTAGTGATCCAGGGACTTTTTGTAAACCCTTTCTTGGTTTTATAAATACTTCTATAGCAGAAAATAGTCAACTTTTAGCTTTATATCCATCAAAGGTCCTAAAATTGCTCCATTTTTTTTAACATACTAAGTCACTATGATACATGTTGGTTTTCAGGGACTGCTGTTTAAAATAGGAATCAAAGAAGTCAAACTTCCTTTGAATTATACAAGGAGGCTTTCTCTTCGACTAGAAGAGTTATAAATACAGTTCAGTACTGCAAATAACAAAAACGCTACATATTTGAAATGAGAGGATAAAAAAGGAAACACGTCTCCTCTTGTCATGAACTACAAACACTATGTCCCAGAAAGAAAACAATGGTGTCAGCACAATTCAAGAAATAAAACAACAAGCTGTCACTGGTCTTTACATAGCAGTGTGGTAATGATAAAGTGAGCAAGGCTTCTAAAAGGGCCACTTCAGGTTCAGCAAGCTTCAGTGCTGTGAGTGCATGAGTTACAGAGGGTAGATCAAGGATCAAAGCCCAGGAAATGACTATATAACGACATCAAGGTGAGAACTTACGTGAAACTAGAATATTAGCATTCAAATTCTATGGGTGGAATGCATGAAGAGGCAAATGATGTGAGCAGTTATTTCAGAATAAACAATGAGTTAATAAATGTATGGAAAATGTATAGCCTAAAATTTTTTAAAAAGAAACTCCTCTTAGGGTCCCTGGAGTACATCTAATTCAAATCATCTCCCCACAGCACCTAGGACAGACAACAGAAGGCATGTTCTTCCATCTATAAAATGGATTAGCAAAGACTTTCAAAGTGATAATATGTATGTTGCTTTAGGAAATGAGGTCTTTCATACTTTAGTCATAAAGGTTAAAACAGGTAAATGAAAGCAATAGGAATGTATGTGTAGATTTTTTTAAGTTTATATCACTTATCTAATTTGACTCTTTTGCAATAATACATAATTGAAATATACATATAATTATAAAACAATTGTATGCAAATATATTGATTTTAGAGCTATTTCTTTACAGTAAAATATTAGGAATACCTAAATTATTTTACAGTAATGAAATGTTTAAATTATAACACAAAATTTGATAGAAATATTAGCCCTTAAATAAAATTTATGAATATATGTATATACACACACACATCCTCAAAAATTCTCAGAAAGTACTTCTATTTTAGCACACTATTATTACTATTGGTATTCTATTAATACTAGATATTATTTATTAAGAAGTTAAAATTTCTTAGACATTCTTTTAAGCAGTTTCTATTTAGTATTTTACATATTTCTCACAATAACCTTATAAGGTAAGTAATCTTATTATTTCCATTTACTGATAAGGAAAAGTAGCTTGCTAGGTGATCAACAAGCAAGTGATAGAGCTGAGATCTGAATCCAAGGAATTACATTCTTTTAAATTATTTGAAAGATGGTGATGCTAGCCAGAAATCAAATGATTTTGAGTATTCATTTATCATTTAATATTAAATATTTTACTATTTCAATACACAAACTTTTTGCTATGTGCTTTGTATATTTAAGACTTGGAAAATACAATTAAACATTAAAATACAATTAAACATTTAAAACGTATTTAAATGGGCACATTTTATTTCTTGAATAGGTGTTAATTCCTTAAAGTAAAGATATCTCAACTGAATGCAACAAATATTTTAACTTTGAAGCAAAATCCATATTGAACCTCTATTAGTCAGGATTTCAGCATAAAACAGACAGCCTACTCAAGGAGATAACTGAGAAAGTTAATTCAAGGGAATATTTAAGAAGATGTGAGAGTAGCTTATATATATATATGATATAAAAATATAAATATTTACATCATATGTGTATGTGTGTATATATATATATATGTGAATGTCAAAGGATTACGTTAATGTAATTATAACTTCAGTTTCCTAGGAAAAGAGTAGAGCAGACAACAGTATAGAGTGATAGACTTTTGAATGGCTTTGATTATTGCATTGTATCTATGTCATTTCAATGTGGCTTTGCAGTCTCTCCCATCAAAATCTTGGGCCTTGTCACTTTTTTGGTCAAACAGAATGCAGCATGATAGATATTATGCCAGTTCTGAGCTTCAAGAGGCTTTGTACACTTGCATGTGTTGTCTTCGCTCTTTTGTCAGCCACCATGAGTCCAAGCACATGCTAACCTGCAAGATAATGAGCAACTGTGTGGCCAAAGTTGGGAAAACTTAGTTTTATTCAAAGCTCAAGTTATGTGAGGGAGCTCAGCCAAGATTAGCAAATATACCCATTCCATTCACAGCTGCCCACAGATGCATGAGGAATCCAGCTGACCTATAAAGGCATGAGCAATCATAAGTAGTCATGGTTTTAAGTTAATGAGTTTCAGAGTGGTTTGTTATGGAGAAATAGCTAGTTAATACAGTAACCCATTAATATGTTTACCCATTCAAAAATATTTATTAGATATATGCTATCAGCAAAACATTATACTAAGCATTGCATAGGCAGAACGATAAAATATGAACATACGTAACTTTAGTACAAAATGAAAGTAAAATGAATAATGTTTTAACCATACAGAAGAGAATTTAGGGAGTGGAAATCTATTTAAGGAAACAAGGGTAAAATAGATAAAAAACATAAAAATGAAAGAAGATATGTTTTTTGATTAAGTTTTTGGATGTTAACTCACTTGCCTTTTCTATAAAGTCAATAGAGGGTACAGTATGCCATGAGGCTAGCACTCTTAATGATTTTTCCATTTATTGTATATTAGTAAATATTTTATAAATAACAATGACATATAGACGAATGTATAGATATATATTTATGTACAAGTTTATGTCTTAAGTAAGGAAATATATAAAACCCTGGATATTTGCATTATTTTTACTTTTATGTTATAAAATATTAATAATATTATGGAATACCATAATTTACCTTTAAATGATTGTAACATTACTACTATTGATAATAATAATAATTATTATTATTATACATAGCATTTACTAAACATTGGTGGCACTGTGACAAGTGTTTTAAAGACATTTTGTCATATTGTTTGGTAAGTGGTATTTTCCCCATTTACTGATGTGGAAAATGAGATTTAGAAAGATTAACTTTTTGTGTTTCTCAAACATATGAAGTGTCAGAGTTAGGATTACAATACACACACATTTACAATTTGTTGAATGGTATAAGCCTGAGGTTGGTTGCACTTAAATAACATTTTCTCAAAAAATTATTTTAAAAAAGCCAGATTTTTAGTCTCTCTGACCACTGGCACTATACTCTGTTAAAAAAATAATTACATGTTGAGGAATTTTAACAAATATTTCAGACAAGTCAGAAAAAAATTAGCATGAGTTTTTGAAATTAGCTTCTGTCACCATGACATCATAGATTTAAATTAGTGGTCTACTTAAACGAGAGAGAAAAATGGCACATGATAAATACAATAATTATTTGGAAGCTAGAATTACTGTTTATAAATTATGATTATTAAAATTTCAAATGTAAATGGATAAAACAGCACTGTACAATAGAATCTTCTGTGATGATGGAAATGTTTGATATATCTGCATTGTCCAATATGGTACCCACTAGCCACATGTGGTTATTGAGCACTTGAAGTATGGTTACTATTATTGAGGAATTACATATTTAATTTAATTTTATTTTAATGACTTTAAATGTCAACATAAAAGACTATATGTAGCCAGAAGATACATTTTGAAAGGAAATGTTTTATTCTTTCCTAAAAGTTGCTGAGAGGCAAAATATTTTTTATACTAGTCAATGACAAAACCAATCAGAAAACAGAAAATAATTATATATCTTGCAAGCTTTCAAAATGATCTATCAGAAAATCATAAATCATAAGTAGAATTATATTTTAATGAAGTGTAGCTATTTATTTCAAGCATATCTACAAATTATAATGAATGAAATAATACACAGAACAAATTAGAAATTTCTCCATTATCACAAATTTTCTCAGAAAAAAAGGTAGCAAAATGTAATTTCAAACTAACAGACATGGAAAGGTTTGGGAACAATTTATTTCTATTGTGTGAATGTGTGACATCTCAGCTAGGAAACGGCAGAATTTCTTTTCTCATTCAGATGGGCTTTCACTTCAGTATGAAGCAGGAGAGAGACAAACACCAGGAAGAAGGATAAATCAATACTTTTCATTTCCCAAGAAAAATGGTTCTGTACAAATAAAGCTGACTTCTCCTTTTGGAATACACTAGAGAAGCAGGTCTAGTGTTCAACGACATTTAACATTTTGTTTAAGTGAACTGACATTTTGTGTTGAGAATAGTCTATAAGGTGGTAAAGAAAATTAATGCTGTTTCTTCTTCTCTGCTGACGTTAATGCACATAAACGAGATTGGAGAATAAAATCACATAGGCAATCACCTCCTCAAGCTCCAATAAAGCATCCGTACTGAAGCCCCTTCTGTTTTAGGTTTTCCCTCCGGTACTTTCAGGACCACTCACCTCATAATTCTAGAATTCACATGTCTGACTAGTGGCTTCCTTTACCACCTTTCCTTTCCATAATACTCTAAGCTGTAAAGGGAAGGACATCCCATGGTATAAGCACTGTCATTTATATTGTGTAATTTTTAAATTGCTTAGACTGGCTCTCAATGTCTGTATTAGAAATCTAACTTCCCTCTCTTTATGTGAATATTTTAATTTGATTTGAATATAAATTTTATAGAGATTATTTTCTTTAAATGTTATCTTATAATTTTTTCCTTTTAGTAATTCAATAATATCGATGTAACTACTGGCATAGATGCACTAGTTTATACTTCTGCTGATATCAATTAGAATTTTAACCAGTTAACATTGAAAACTAAATATGTATATTCAAGAACCAAAGTAACTGTCTCTTCCTGCAGTCATGTTGATATGACATAAGTATTTGTTTTATTTGGATACAATGAACACTTGCTTTAATTCAAGTCATATGTTAGAGATTAATTTCTGAGATAGTGTTTATTTCACAATAGTTTTAATATTATCTAATAGGAAATATCTGAATGAGATAAAAAGAAATCATTAAAATTATATTTAGTTTAGGTAGAATATAATTAACCAAAAATAATATTTTTGCTAGGCACAGTGGTGCATGCCTGTAGTCCCAGCTAACTTGGGAGGCTTAGGTGGGAGGATTGCTTGAGCCCAGGAGTTCGAGGACAGCCTGGGCATCATAGCAAGACCTTGTGTCTAAAAAATTTTTTTTCAGTAATAATTTTCTTAGATTAAAAAATGTTTGCATTTGTTATCTTTCTACAGCCCTTAATGACAAGATTTGTAAATAAGTTGACAAATCAGTGAATTGTGATTTTATTAAAAAAGGAAAAATTACTATTTACTAAAATAGGTCCCCACTAAATACGCAAACACATGTCTAAAGAGAAAACACAAAACAATGTTTAAAAGCACACATTCTAGAACCAACCTACTCAAGAATGAAATTTTACATACACTTAGTTTTGTGACCTTGGGAAAGATATTTAAGTGCTCTGTGCTCAGTTTCCTTATTAACAAATGGACTAATAATAGCACTTATATCATAAAGTTGTGGCCACAATTAAATAAGTTTTCATGTATAAACCTTAGAGGACTGACTGGGAGATGACAAGTAACATGTTTTGTAATAGTTTTAAATACGATCACACAGTTTTGATATATTTGTGTTCAATGGACCCTCCATTTGAGTGTCGGCTGTTACTTACTCATTTGCTTCTAAGAAGCAGAACATGGTGAAAATGATTGAGTGTAACTTCCAAAAGTAGGTCATAAACGACATTGCAGCTTCTATCATTTTTCGTGAATAACTCATTCTGAGCAAGGCAGCTGCTATGCCCTAAGGACACTCAAGCAGGCCTAAGAAAAGATATACATGGCGAAGGACTGAGCAGGCTTCTGACAACAGTCAGTAAGGACCTGAGTCCACACTGTGAGTTCTCTTTCTGAATCTTACAGCTCCAGTCTACAGTCCTAGCAGACACCTTGACTACAATTTCATGAGAAACCCTTTGCTAGAAATATTCAACTAATTTTCTCATAGACTGTCGACCCTCAGAAAATGTGAGATAGTAAATGTATGATGTTTTAGGCTGTGAATTTTGGAGTGATTTGTTACACAGCAATAAATAACTAATATAAGTGTTAGTTATTATGAATAAAGATTCTTCGTTGCATTTAAAATGTTATTCTAAAATGAGTAAACTTTGTTAATGTTTATTTTTTCATCCCATAAATAAAACCATTTCAGGTGTTTTATAACAAGTGAAAAGTAGAACTAACACTTGCTAGGATGAAACATTAATAAAATACTGATTAAGATATACCATTTTATTTACCATGTGTTTTTATCAAACTAAATATTTAAAACAAATAGAAAAATGCATTTTCCATTAATGATAAACATCGTTTTAGCAAGTATTTAATTGCTTCCAGTTCAAGACTCATAAGTCTGATTAAATTAACTTTTTAATGTCCCAAGGTACAAATTAACTTTATTGCAATATGAGATTGTTTTTGTTACACAACAACTTAACTTGTTTTAGAAATGGAGAATGTAAAACTAAGAAAACTCCATCAGTTTGTACAGTCATTCATCCATTCATCTAGCAAATATTTATAAGGTTCCAGACACCGTAGTACATACTAAAGATGCAATGGTGAGGAAGACAGACTTGATCTCTTTCCTTATGGAGCTTTTATTCTAGAAGAGTATGTTGGTAACAACTCTGAGTACCATCTTAATAACAGGAAACATTTATTAAATTATGACCATTGCATTTAATATGAAAATCCACTCTGTGTAGAGTCCCTGTCTCACATATGTAATTATTACATTGTATAGAACAGAGGCACCATTGTTGTTTTGCTACCATGTTTCAAACTGGATTTGGAATTAGTATTATTTTTTCTTAAATATATTAATGAAAGTTTATAAACATATTATTAGGAGTACTGGGAGAGATCCCCTGTCCAAAATGCTTATTGTTGTTCTACTTTAATTGACAAAATTTTATTAGTACAAAAAATTTTTCTGCTCCAAAAATGAAGGTGAATCTTGGTAGATTCATCTTGGTAGAGGTCATATGTAGACATATTTACACTCTAGAGAAAAGACTAATCCCTAATATATTCAGAGTGCTAACCCTGATAAAACAAACAAACAAACAAAAAAAAACATTGTGTTCCTGAAAGGTTTGTGAGTAGGTCCCTGTCGATAACCTATGTGATAAGAAGGTAAAAAATTATTTCATTCTCAATTTTTCAGAATTGTAGGATAACAGGAGAGATGTGCTTACATAGAAAGACTGAGGATTGTATAAATTAATTTTGAGGGATTTTAAAAAATACAAAAAATAAAAAGTACATACCCTAATTGATTTTAAATATTCACTCTATTATGTTTTAAAATTACTTAATACATGCATTATTCAACACATTTCAAAGCATAACATTGTATTCCATAAATATGTACAATTATTATATGTCAGTTAAAAATAAAGTAAAACAAAAATTTCATAGTTCTTCTACAGGCCTGGAAGAAAAAAGATAGAATGAGTACAGGATGCTAATGTAGAGGGTTGGAAGGTAAATAGAGAGAGCACATAAACCAACCTTAACAATTTTTATGTAAGCCTAGTCCATAGCATTTAAATATTTATCAAGTTTATTTTTTTCTTTTGCATTTCTTGCCAGATAAAGAGCTTGATATTCCAGAAGAAAAACATAACCATTATCCAATTTAGATAATCATATATTATCATTTATAAAATGGAGTCATCTATGAAAATCAAATTGTGCAATTTATATCTAATTCTTGTGGGATTGTTTTGCTCTAAGAGACATAATGCTTATGAAAATAATCCTCCCATAGGAGTAAGTTTATAATATTCTACTTCTCTGAAATACCTACAATTATCTCATTGTATATTTATATTTCAAATAATGTACTCTTGTAGATAAATCAAAAGAAATTATGTCTAATGGATGTTCAGTCAGTACCTTTGTTAATGTGAAGACATCTCTAGACAAGTAGGAAGCCGCTACTTTGACTAATGAGTAAGGGCAAAAAGAGTTTAAAAAGTACCTCCCTTGCCACATACACAGGGCAAACATGTACACATTTAGAAGAAAAACTGTGTGTTCTGTAAGTAGTTCAGTGTTAAATGCCAAGCAGCAAACAGATCAACTCTTTTGAGTACACTATTTTTCAAACAACTTTTGTATTATTAGTTGTGCTTTTCTTCCCCACAATTTAAAATATATATGTATATATATATCAGGCAACAAAAAAATAATACTTCAGGTTTACATCATTAAAATTTTACCTGAAGTAATAACGCGTAGCATGAATATAGGAGATATTATTTTATTTTAAAAACAAAGAAAATGAGAGAGAGAAACGAATTTAACACAGGGCACTTAGCAAGAAGTCTCTAGCAGGGATGGAAATAAGACTTAAGCACCAGGAAGCTCTCTGGTGCCCAACATCATGGTGCTTTGGCACTTCGACAGGATGATTAACTTTGACAGGTTAAATTAACACAAACATAAAACAGAGGAAATCTATCCTTGCTTGTCTCTCTGCCAGGAAATACAAGCCTGTAATTGCTGTGATCTAGCTCTTCAGCATAAAACCGGCCAAATACTTACATCAAGAGATTGATTTTGCAGAGCAAGACTCTACTCTGATTTTAGGGTCATTGGAGATTAGCGTCTTTTTCACAACAGAGTTTTCTCTTAAATTCTTTCCAGGCTAAAATGTAGGTAGGTACAAGTCAATGCCATGGCCTATCTAAACATATGCTTCAAAAGGAATTAGATAAGCATTAGACCAATGTTGCAAAAGGAATTAGGTAACTCCACTAAAAGCCTTTAATTTTTATCCATATGTATTTCTTAAGGACAATGAATACATATAAGCATATATTTGTTCAAAAATATATTTGATGTGTGTTGATTCAATCATTCCCCACTGATTATGCACAATATGAGATATTTTGGTTTCCATGTTAAAGACTTCTCTCCTTTTTACATAAAATGCAATAAATAAACACTTTCAGAGTCCTTGTTTTCAAGATTAACAATGGGAATCTTGATGGTCTTCTTTCAGTGTTTTTCAATACTGCTTTAATAATTTTCAATGACATTAATAATTTTAATAATCATTAATAATTTACTTTCATAATTTTCAATTATTTAATAAACAGTCTCAATAAAATGATTTTAATGTTTGGAAATGGTTAAAATATTTTGACAAGTATTTATTTGCTTAGTTCTGGCTTTGTTTTTCTAGATTCTCCAACCCGTTAGTGTTACTTTCCAGTCCCAGATATTGGCTTCTCGGGATCTTTCTTTAATAGCTAGTCTTTATTTTAGATTTATTGCACTGTCCTACACACATTTATGCATTATGACTTTTAATCCCAAATGAGAATTATCTCTGTTAGGTGGACATCCATGTTCTTGGTTCAACTTGTGCCTAGATAGGACTGTACCTTTTGCATGGTGTGAGAGAAAGAATGTGTGTGTGTGTGTGTGTGTGTGTGTATGTGTGTGTGTGAGAGAGAGAGAGAGAGAGAGAGAGAGAGACAGACAGACAGACAGAGCTCTAATTTGTTATAAGTGATAGAAGATGAATATAAGGCTACCATTGAATATGAAACTCACAGCTGAATCCATACAGTTTAATGTATTAGTGCATTAGAATATTAAACAAATGGAATCCAATGAAATGGATGCTAATTCATTTATTAATGTTTTTCATTGATTTTATGGGCAGTTGATAGAAGTTTTATGCTCTTTCATCAAAAAGAAGATGGAGACTATTTTAATTGTTGGGGATAGAAATAGATTTGCTTTTATCAGATCAATATTGCTTTGACCAAATATCAATTAAACTGACAAGGCTCCTACTATTGAATGAAGGAAAGGGTTTAATTAAATTCCATTCTGTCACTTTCATAATGAGGGAGAAACATAAGTGTTATATTTTTGAACTACACATAGACTGTAATTTAGAAACCAAAACTATAAGTCTTTAGAAAAACTAAATCTTACATTAAAGGCACAAACTGCAAAAAAGATGCTTTCTTCTTCCTATCCTACATATCTCTTGAGAATATTTCCAACATTTACCTTCATCTTTACAAAAAAACCCTAATAATGCAAGTGGTTATTTTATTGTTAGAATTAGTTGAAAATTTGGATTATCTATGAAAAACCTTAGCAATGGGAATTCTACTGTCCTTAGCCAATGACTTATCCAGTCTCAATCAACTCTCCAGAGGACTATTTCAATCCTTGTCTAGGCTTCCTGTTATCACTATCATTCCTTTCTATTCTTCTCCATATTGTTACCAATTGAGAAGTTCTAGGATTCACAACTGCACCATTACTCCCCACCCCCTTTTTAAAGCCTTTTCTTATTCTCCACTACTTATAAAATGCAGTTCAATTTTTCAATATTTAGTACTAATGCAACACTTCTTTTAATCTGTCTTTTGTCCATAGTTCTAGATGCTCCACACCGAACTAATGGCAATTCAATGAAAATACTGTGTGGTTTTGTTTTTGTTGTTATTTGTGGTTGGCCATATGTTTCTGTTTCTCTGCTGAAAATGTCCTCCCATCACCTTGCCTGGCAAAGTGCAGTCATCCTTTGCTACCTGTCCAGGATACACCTCCCCCACCAAAATTCATGGATGCTCAAGTGCCTTATATAAAATGGCATAGTGTGGTTGGGGGCAGTGGCTCATGCCTATAATCCTAGCATTCAGGGAGGCCAAGTCAGGAGGATCACTTGAGCTCAGGAATTCAAGACCAGCCTGAGCAAGAGTTAGACCCTGTCTCTACTAAAAAAAAAAAAAAAAAAAAAAAA
>RJWJ010012232.1:0-42559 GCA_004363605.1 Indri indri
GATGGATTATTTTCTTAATAAGCACCTGGAGTTTTAAATTTAAGTTTTAAATACATGCAAGTTACTATTATTATGTAGTCTTGCTAACTAATGACTGGATATTGTTATTGAATGAAAGAGGAAGGAAGGGAGGGAAGCAGGAAGTGAGGGAGGGAAGGGAGGAGGAGGAAAGGAAGAGAAGAAGGAAAGAAAGGAAGGAAAGAAGGGAGGGAGGAAGAAGAAAGAAGAGCTTAATTTATCTAATGTCACTGTTGTAACTGGTGGATAATTGCAGCTATCTCGTTGGGAGACAAACCATGACATATGTGCCATTTGGAGCTCTATCTTTTTAGTTTGTCCAAACTCTGCTGGGGTTATGTATTTACTGGTCTGTTTCCTTTTTGGACTGGCACTTCTTATGGAGGCAGACCGTGTGTCTTATTTGTGTGGGTATCCCTTGGGCTGTGCAGTATGCCTGGCACAGAGTAGTGCTGGAATAAGTAAAGAAGGAGCCAAAAGCACCCTATCCTGTTATCTAACGTGTAAATTCAAGGTGTCACCGTTGCACATTCATAGACGTTGAATAATAATATATATGAGGTGACTAACCTTTTCAATTGCTACTTATCAAAAATAGAATCTCTGGAATCTGAGAGGAGACTATACAGCTATGTAAATTTTGGTAAAGTATTACAAACTGTATATTACTATGGTGCTTTGTCGGGTTGCTATAATTAATGGTCTGTTTGTATTTCTAGTAAAGACTGTCATTTTTCATCTGCTTATAACCTTGATATAAAAATTTATTCTTGGCTGCTATTTTGCATTCATAATTTAAATATATATATATATGTATACATAAATGTTAACCTTCTGTTTTCCAGCTTTTTGATTATCAAAAGCACAGGCTTAAGAAACCCATAACTGTGGCATGTTTTTCTGAATCTCTGGTGGAAAAAGAAATGAATGCATTTTGAATTCAGGCTTCAGGATTATGACAATGTTATTTGCTTATGCAGTGCCCTTTGAATAATGTCTAGTGTAGCATATGAACTAAAAGAATCCTGAGTAACTTCAAGGCAGTTTTTTCTTTTTCTTTTTTTTTTTTTTTTTGAGACAGAGTCTCACTCCATTGTCTGGTCTAGAGTGCCATGGCGTCAGCCTAGCTCACAGCAACCTCAAACTCCTGGGCTCAAGTGATCCTCCTGCCTCAGCCTCCCGAGTAGCTGGGACTACAGGCATGCGCCACCATGCCCAGCTAATTTCTTCTATATATTTTTAGTTGTACAGTTAGTTTCCTTCTATTTTTAGTAGAGACGGGGTCTCACTCTTGCTCAGGCTGGTCTCGAACTCCTGAGTTCAAACGATCCTCCCGCCTCGGCCTCCCAGAGTGCTAGGATTACAGGCATGACCCACAGTGCCCGGCCCAGTTTTTTCTATTATGTGTGCTTTTGCATGCTCTCTCTGTCTCTCTCCCCACACCCACTCCCCCACATCCCGTCCCTCCCACCCTCCATCATGTCAAAGATGACTCTTAAAGTCCTCTGGCACCCAAATGACCTTTTGGCTTCTTTAGCCCCCTGGAGAAAGTACCAGCCAAAAGGTGCTACCAGGGAGATTTGGAGACCAACTAAGATACCAGTATATAGAGTAGTATTTGGAATTAGACAGACTCGATTCAAATGCGCTTCTGCTATGTGACCTTTATGCACATTAAATAACCACTCTGAGCCTATTTTCTAATTTGGAACATGGGGAAAATACTGTTTGCCTCATAGAGTTGTTGAGTGAATTAAATGAGCTTAAGCACTTGACACAGAACCTGACACATGGGAAGTAATCAATGGCATGTAACTGTATCTTATCGTGGTCATGGTCATTATCATCATTGTCATCATTAGATAATGATAGGAGTAAGCAGGTAGGTTGACTTGAACTGATTTGTCTTAAAAAGCAGCAGCTCTAGAATTCTCCACAGTGTGGACTCCAGAGACCTTGGTTTTGTTTATCTCCTGACATCAGGAACCCGTTCTCCTAGTCCCCTCTCAGTGTTTGGCTTCAAACTAGGCCCCATTGTCTTTTCTTCCCTCTCTGGCCTCACATTAAATGCTTACTGTTCAAGCATGAAGTATCAAAGATGTGGTAACTCCACCCAGTGATCTTGGCCAGCTGACCAAGATATAGCAAGTATTCTAGTTTCAATGATATCCAAGCTATTTTCCACCTCAGGGCCTTTGCACACACTGTCCCTTCTGTCTGGAATGCTGTTTCCCCAGCTTTTTGTATGGCTGACTCCCTTTCAGTCTTTAGATCTCAACTGAAAGGTTCTTTTTAGGAACGGTCTTTCCTGATTATTCTAAGTAGAGGAGCACTCTTCTCTCAAATTCTCTTACATTGCATCTCCTCTGTATGCAAGGAGTTCTAATGGTTTTTGGTGACTTATGTTTATCTTCATAAGAACAAGGACCTTCTCTAACATAACTGCAATATCATCGTCATGCCTAAGAAATTTAGCATTGTTGGACAAATGCTATGTAATATGAAGTCCTTCTGTATTCAGATTTCCTCGACTGTCTCCCCCCAGTAATGCCCCTGATCTTCTCTTTTTTAACTCCAGAATCCAATCAAGAATATACCTTACATTTAGTCATGTAGCGTTGTGTATTTTGTCATGTAGCTTTTGTCCCCTTTAATCCAGAATTGTTCCCTAGTCTTTCTGGGAAGACTAACATTTTTGAAGAATACAAGGCAGCTGTTTTGCACAATGTGACTCAGTTTGGAATTTTTCCTCATTATTAGATTCAGGTTAAATATTTATATTTTTACAAGAATTCTATATGGATAATGTTGTGTCCCTCTTACTGCATCACATAAGGAAGAAAATAATATCACTTTTCCTTATTGGTGAGGCTAAGTTTGATCACTTGTCTAAGGAATTAGCTCTGGATTTGTTAGTTCAAAGGTAGTATTTTTACTTTGTAGAGGAAATATATCTTAATTATGATGAGATGCTTTTGAGACTTTGTGATTCTTAAGTTCTTCAAAAAGAATTTCACCCAATGAGATTTTAGCATCCATTGATGATCTTGCCTGAATCAATCATTATGCTGGTAGTTGCAAATATTTTTCTAATTCAATTATTTTTGTTACATTTATTCGCTAGTGTGCTTTTGTAAAAAGAACTTCCACACTCCTTACCCTCTTTTTGTTTCTGATTGTCACTTCATGGATTTTTTTAAGTGTTTGTGATAAAATTCATTACTGTCATCATTCTTTTTTTTTTTTTTTGAGCTCTCCATTCTTTTTGCTAAAGCATCAAAAATTTCAAAGTACTTAATAAATGTCAACGTTAATGTTATATAAGCTTGAACATTCGAAGCATTTGAAAGGAATTCATGTTTTTTCATCCAAAGTTACCCAAATTACCCCCAGATAAGTCAACTAATCAGCAGGGTGTAATCAATATCATTTCCTCTGAACTTTTTCATTAACAGAATGAGCTTTGGGGTAATAACTCCAGAAGTTATTTTTAGTTTACCATTACCAATGTATAGCATATGCAAATGAAGATTCTTCACACTATACATAATTGCTGTTAATTGTTAAAATAAGCGAGCAAAAAGTTTAGATCCAACAATTACTTCTGAGGTTTCTCCAGATTTTTTTTTTTTTTTTGACTATGTAGTACTGATGTCGAGGAGTGCCCAAAGAGCTCTTTTTTTCCAAGATAAATAAGGGTCTCTGTGGGTTTGCAGAGCCCAATAAGGATGTTTCTTTCAGTTGAGTTTACCTCATATCTGTGTTGTAGTGCAGAATATGATAAATTACCCATCCACTCCAACCTCCCCACGTCATCAGTAGTTGTAAAGGGGTAACCAGCCTCTACTAGGAAGTCAACAGTAACAGTTTAATAGCTCAATGAATGTCTGTTACTGCACTGGTTGCTGTTCGATAAAGTAAATATTTGCATTTAGGAGAAGAATCTCAGTTTTAATTTTTCCAATGTTATTCGTTTATTCAATAAACATTTATTAAGTGTCTTCTATATTTCAGGCCAGGAAAGGAGCCCAGTTTTTGTGGGGGTAGGCGCTTGTATAATCTTGGGGCCTCTTTAAGGAAAAGAATACAAACTTACAAATATAAATTCAGATATAAAATGAACATTTACTAGAATAGGGAAGACATTATAACAAATTATAAATTTAAGAAAGCTGCCAAATACTATAAACAATACAAAATTCAGAAAAATATCTTGTTTTTATTAAATAACTACCTGTCAAGCTGCTGTGCTTTTTCTAAATTTTTTGCTTGCATATTCTTTGATTGCTCTTTACATGACAATACTTTTGTGATATATTTTCTAAAGAGAGACTGTAAAAAGAATTTAGTCTTTCCTCTAGTGTGGTTAATAACAATTTAACTTTTATTATTGATAGTTTGGAAAAGTTTATTTCAGCTTTACAGCTTTTTATTGGTAATATCATATGCATTTTTAAGATTGTTTTCAAATTTTAGGAAAATGCTATCAAGTTTTGCTCATGTATGAGCTGTAAGGTTTCAGGATGTTATAAGTTTTACAGTAATAATGAATTGACAACATTCAAATTAGTTTGTTGTCTGTATGTTCTTTTTAGTGGGATATCATGACTTTCTGTTACCTTTGTATTTGTCGGTATTTTGTGTCAAACCAACAAGAAATTTCATTCCCTTCCCAAGGTGATTTACATTTCATTATTTAGATTATTAAATAATCTAAAAGACTATTTGAGTAATTATTTATCACAAATACTCAAAATACTCATATTTCTCTCAATAAATTGTTATTTTTGTATGGTTTTTGTCTGGGATTGCCAGACTTGGTCAAAACAAGATGTGTTATGTATGTTAACATGTGATCCAACACAGAGATCTTGAAAAAGTCCATTTCACATGTCTTCCTCAAAAAAGAAAAATAAAATATAAAATTAGAGGATGTGTTTATAACAGCATACTCTGAATTATTGAGTCAATTCTTGACAGAAGAGAACTTCCATTTTAAGTAGGAAGCAATGAGAATTGGATGCTTTGACTGCAGTTCTACATATCTGATATTTAGAAGAATTTTTCAGTGACTAGCTTCTAGATCTTTACCATGATCTCTGTACTTTCACTGCCAGGTGTTGTAGGGTGCATTCTTATCACAATATGACCTCTGGCCCTGAGTCTTTGTATCATGACACTAGTAGTCCTGGCAGCCATTCCTGGACCAAGATGGAAACAACTGTGAATCACATAAATACATCCCCATAAAACCAAACTAATGTATGCTCAAATCAGCTTTCTCTTAGCTGGATCCTCAATGCCTGTATTCAAGCCAGTACTGTCCAATATGATGGGAAGTATGACAGAAAGGAAGTCAGAGTGGGTTAAAAGAGTTAACACCTGTAAAGTGCATGGATTGGTATGGCCCTCCTACTGAGACAACCACAGATGTTAGCTGATAACATCCCCATTCTTCCCATCATCATTTCCATACAAGTTTTAGTGGCCTTTTCCAGTTTTTGGTGGTTTGGCACTTGGAATTCTTTATAAGCAGCTTCTTCCTATTTTTACTTCCTTTCACTTTTAGAACCCAGATTTCCAAAATGTTTGAGGTGAATGAGCCCTTGGAGAACATTTGCTTCACTCCTTCACTTTATAGATGAGGCTGAAGGTCACTCAACTAAATGACAGAACAAAGACAGATGTCTTGTAGCTCCTTATACCATTTTTATTTTCTCTCAAGTCTCATGAGTAAATCTCTGTCAGAGTATACCCAGTTTCCCGGGATTAATGTAAATTAATGTAGGCATGCATTGATTTAATCTCTGTGAGTCTCCCCCAACTGATATTTTTAAGAGTTAGAATAGTCAGCATGCTTCCAAAATGTCACATAATAATGTTATTTAGCTCATTTTGATAGGACTTTTAGCTAAGTAAACTGTTTCATGAACACTCTTGCAGCAAATGGAAACTCACCCTATGAAAAGGGAAGCTTTCCATGGGCTTTGTGCTTTCCTTTCCTCAGCAGGGAAAGAGTCTATATGTTAGCTGCATGGCCTTCCTCTGGGGCTTGGTTTTTAATCTGCAGGGAGGCCAGGCTGACAAAATGTCATCTCTTTGCCTGCTAAGGAAAGAAGCTGTGAAATAGATCTTCATTGCTTATGCACCTCAAGTTGCTTAGCACCGGCCGTCTCCATAACACCATGGTGTATTTAAAATACTGCTCATTGGAATACTTTTAAAAAGGGATTCTGATGCTCATAAATACCCTAAAGAGGCACTATGATGTTACATTGATTTTTATCTTTAATTGGATTTATTCCCTTCAGAAAATTTAAGTTTATGGATGCATGCCTAAATACTACCTTTTACTATCTGGATTTTTCTGCTCTAAGTTCTAGGAAACTTTTAATTCAAAGAGGGTAAGAAAAAAGAGCTAACATATATTTGACAGCTTTTAAGTATTGAGTGCTTTATAAGTATCATCTCAATTGAGCCCTTATAAGAGCCTTAGGAGGCAGTGAACTTTAGACACATTTTATATTTAAATAACTTGATCAAGATTGTATCCTAGGGCATTTTGAAATAAAGTTTTTTTGATTATCTGTTTTCCAATTTAAGAGAGCCTTGCTATAACTAAACTGGAAATGAAAAAAAAAAATGTGCTCACATAGGTAAGGGTCTTTGTAAGTTTACCTTAGTAAAGGTTACAAAGGAGGCCAAGCAATGTGTTCCATTTGAGAAGACCAGGTAGAGTGTCTTAGTTCCTTTGTGCTGCTATAGCAGGATGCCACAGACTGGATAATTTATAAATAATAGAAATTTCTTTCTTACAGTTCTAGAGACTAGGAATCCAAGATAAAGGAACTAGTAGGTTTAGTTGTCTGGTGAGGGCTGCTCTGTGCTTCCAGGATTGTTGCTGCATCCTCTGGAGAGGAGGAACACTGTGTCCTCATGCAGTAGAAAGCAGAAGAGCATGGGTGAGACTTCGTTTAGGAGGGCCCCAATTGCATTCATGAGGGAGTAGCCCTCAGGACTACTCACCTCTTAAAGGCCTTACTCTTAACACCATCACATTGGCCATTAAGTGTCAACACCTGAATTTTGGAGGGGGACACTTTCAAACCCATAGCGTAGAGAAAATAAAAGGAGGAAAACTGCTAACAAATATACTAACACCAGCAATAACAACTTGGATGGATTTAAAGCGGTCTCTACAATCTTGGGCTTTTTGTTTTGGAAGGCGAATTTTGAAAGACAGCTTAGGTTGTATTTCTGTGAGGTCCATTTGTTTCCTACCTTTCCCTCTTGTCCCTTTCCTCCTTCTCTTTATTCAGTACTTTCTTGAGGCAAATAGCAGTTACTAAGTTAGGTTCTTTGTTACTGTTCAACTTGAAAGGCAAAGGCACAGGCAGTACCCTCCTGGCAATTATTTATGATATTTCTCTTTCCATAGATTTGCCCTGTGGCAGCTTCAATCCATTATCATCACTTCTTTTGCCGATACTGGCAGTTCCCCAAGACACAGAGAGCAAAAAGCAGATCTGCAGATATGCAAACCTCAAAATCAAGACTTGTTTAATGAAATCACTCCTCCACTTGCCCTTGCCTGTTTCTGAATCCTGTTCCAGCTAGGATGGAAAAAGCGCATTGGTCATGCTGTCAAAAGCAGATCAGATTTCTCCACTGCTATTTCCTCCCTTCTTAACTAAAAACAAAACAAAACACCATGTACAACAAATAGACAAAAAGAAAAAAAGAGAAATTAGGTAAGAGTGAAGGTAGTTTGTACTATTTTCATATTTCATGTGTTCAATCATATTTTTCTTAGCAAATATAATTGGAAATGGTACTTTTCCTTCCTTCCCCACCTTCCAGCATTAGATTTATAGCTGGAGATAAAAATACACTGACCCTCCAAGAAAGAGCTCTTTCTGCTCTGCACACATCCCATCTTCTTACCCTCTTCCTTGTTCCTGCTCACCTTTCTCTCTGTCTCCTTCTCTCCTTCAATTCAGAGCTTAGAGAGATCTTTCACTCTCCTTTTGACAGGTGTCAGATAGACAGTAGGAGCTCATTTAAGCTGAACTGTCTGGGGGAAACTAAATTTGTTCAGGAGAACAGCAATTTGGATGACAAGTGCCAGGACATACCAGATGGCACGCCTGGAAAAATTCTCATCAGGCTCCCAGCTCACGTTCCAGGTGGCCTCTCTGTCTCTCTCCCCTATTCTCATTTGTTCATGGATGACCCAAATGGAAACCTTGAAATATAAATGAAGTTCTTCTTGGAAGTTTCCAAGAAAAAGGGTGACAGTGACTCAGCATAAGATGCCTACATCCCCCCAATGATTTATTTATACTTGTTATTACTGATGCTTCCAAGACCCATTTGGGCACATATTTGAAGAAGCCTCAATTGTGAGTCCTACCAATTGTTTAATAAACAAGTCCGTTACCTTAGCTGCAAAAAGTTGGATGTTTTAGACAGTCCCCAACCCCAGTTAGTGCTTGAAAATTCTTGCCAAGGTATGAATAGAAGTGTTTTTAAATGTTCTTCCCTATTTTCCACACAGTCTGATTGATTTTGTTGGCTCTCACTTGCCAGAAAGGAAACCTATGGCCATAAATGTCATGGGAAGGTATTTAGTGGAAGGTGAGATATTTTTGGTTTGTATAAAACATTCTAAAATCCAAGGCTAGGGCATTGTGGCAGGTTCTAATCTATAAATCATTATATTCTTAACATACCCTGAGAACAGGAAGAGAGAGATCAACCTTTATAGACACAGATGGAATTTTTCTTCTGAACACTAGTAATTCATGTGACATTTGATGTTTGCTTATGTTTGCAGTGAAATTCTTTCTCTCAACCTTGCACTGTGCTGTTACTGGTCACTTAACAGACCTTCTGAAAGAGCAAGCTGATGTTTTAGGTACACAAAGCAAATGTTTATAATACTGGGCACTGATTTTTTTTTTTTTTTGGTAAATATTTAGTACACATGAGAAACTGTTTTTTCTAGCCTGTCTGCTTTGACTCTGAATTTATGTGTTTTAGAAGGTTTGATATTATTGATAATTCAATGATGAAACTCATTCATGGGAAAAATTCGCTGTGAGTAAAGAAATAAAGTACCAAATAATGTCAAATACATGTACTTTTCTTTATTATTTAATTTTCTACTAAGTTATACACATGCTTGGCATTAGGAATCTCATAGTTATGGCAAAGCCAGTGATGGCAATGCCACACTTATCTGGATATTAAAGTTCCATTAGCAATTTAAGGTAGAAATCAGAGAAAAAGGCCTCTGAGCCACCCATATAGCTGTCATAATCCCCACGTAGCAAGGTAATACATTGTACTGCTGCTTTTCTCACCAAGAGCTTTTGGCGCTTTAGCACATATTTTTAACATGTTTAGATTTCTTATTTTTGAGGACATATAAGATTAGCAGATATAGGAATGATAAAGGACATTTTGACATACAGGGAGGAGGAAGGAAAACTAAAATGTAACCACAAAGCTGATTGCCATACCCTACAGTGGTGGAAAGTCATAAGAATGACATCGAGTTGCCCAGAAAAATTGTATTGTGTCTTCCTTTTAAGAAACAACATGGAGGAACCGAAAGCCCAGTAAAAGTGTTGTAACATGAAGGGAAGAGGCTGTTATATTTATTCAATAGTATGTGTGTATGCGTGTGTGTGTATGCGATATATATAAAAAAAAGTGTGTGTGTGTGTGTGTGTGTGTATATGTATATATAGAAAGAGAGAGAGAGAGAGAGAGAGAGAGAGAGAGAGAGAGAGAGAGAGAGAGAGAGATATTTATTATAAAGAATTGGTTTATGTGATATCGTGGAGGTTGACAAGTCCCAAGATCTTCAGGGTGAGTTAACGAGTGGGATGCCCAGGAGAGCCAATGATTTAGTTCCTGTCTGAGTCCAAAAGTCGGAGATCCAGGAGAGCTGATGGTGTAGTTCCAGTCCAAAGGCCAGCAGGCTGGAGACCCAGAAAGAGCTGATGTTTCAATTCAAATTTGAAGACAAGAAAAAGTGGATGTTCCAGTTCGAAGGCAATCAGGCGGGATGAATTCTGTCTTACTTGGGGAGGGTCAGCATGTTATTCTATTCAGGCCTTCAACTGTTTGGATGAGATCTACCCACATTAGGAACGGCAGTGTGCTTTGCTCAGTATAAATGTAAATGTTAATCTTATCCAAAAACACCCTCAGAGAAACATCTAGAATACTATTTAATACCAAATATATGGGCACCCTGTGGCCCAGTCAAGTTGACACATAAAATTAACCATCACAGCCATCTTTCCAGTCAGTCACTGTATCTCGGTAACAGGCAGCTGCTGAGAAGGGCCAAGAACAGGAGATTGATGTTGTCACATCATGGACCCAGTGGTCCAGGGCAAAGGCAATAAAATCAGGCCCTGATAGGACAATGCCTGGTTCTCAGAAGTGGGTGGATCAGCTTCCCAGCTATAGAAAGAATTCACTCATTTACTCATTTGTACATTCATTTTTTCATTTCATTCTCAATTCAGATATCACTTTGTCTGGGAAGCCTTCCCTAGACACTGTCTAAAGTAGTTTTTTCAGGTGCTCTCATTTATTCATTGACAAAAATTTACTGAGGGCCTACCCTGTGAGAGGCACTGGGGATTCAACCATGACTGTGAATACCAAACAAGGTCCTTTCCTTCATGCATCTTACATACTAGTGGGAGCAGACAGAAACTAATTAAGCAAATGAAGAAGGAAATTTTAAATAGTGCTAAATGCTATAAAAAAATAAAATGGGTTCATGCATTAGAGTGTTGACTTGGGGACAGGGTGTGTTTACACTAGCTATATGGTCAGGGAAGACTCCTTGAGAAGACTATGTTCAACCTGGTTTTGAATGATGAGAAGCAACTGTCCATTCAGAGCTCTGGGGGAAGACCCTCTCAGGCAAAGAACAGCTGGCACAAAAGCTCAGTGGAGAGAACCATATGGACTGTGCTGAGACTGAAAAAAAGCCAGTGTAGCTGGAACAGAGTAAGCAAGGGGGAGAAAGGTTGGAGAGGTGGGCAGAGGTTCAGAGGGCCAGGTCTTCACGGAAGGTCATGGAGGCCCTGATTCAGGGCTTGCATTTTATCCTAATGCAAACAGGTTTTAAGCAGAGGAGTGATATGATCTAATTTTTGCCTTAGGAAGACCGCTGAGTACTGGGTGGGACACAGATTGTGGGGTGTAGGAATGGAAGTAAGGACACACATTTAGAAGGCTGTTGAAAGAGTCCAGAGGAGAAATTGTGACATCTGGGTCAGGGTAGCAGCAGTGGAGACAGTGCAAAGTGGGCAGATTTGGCTGTTTTATGGAAGAGCCTTCAGGACTTGCTGATGGATTGGATATAGGGGGTGAGAGAAATTAAGAATTCAAGAATGGCTGCTAGGTTTTATTTTCTTATTGGCACTTGTTTGTATTTGAAGTTATCTTGTTTATTTGTGTGTGTATTTGCTGTCTGTCTCCTCTCATCAGGCTGTAGGTACAGTAAAGAAGGAACCTTGCTTATCTTGTTCACTCCCCCAGCCTCAGTATCTAGAACAGTGCCTGTGCCCTGAATGCGTGACTATATAAACACTGATTAATTGGTATGGACCAGGCCTATGCTAAGGCTGAGATACAGAGGAGAACAAGACAGAAACGACCTCTACGGCCAAGGAACCTGCATTCTGGTGGAGGAGATAAACAATAAACACATAAACCAAGTGGTTTCAGATTTTGATAAACTCTGTGTTGAAAATATGATGAAGAAAGCAGTTAAGGAAAACCCTCTTCTCTAGTTGTTCTGTTGTTCTACATGTATTCACTAGATCGTAACTTCTGTAAAAGCAAGGACTGGGTCTTATATTCTTTGCATAGTGCTGGAAAGGTAGTATGTATCCAGGAACTACAAGTAGGCTGGTCATGCCTGAAAGCCATACTTGGTTCCTGGCACACGTTCAGTACTCGTTTTGTTATCTGTGAGATGTGACCTGCTAGGGAAACTGGCCAAGTCTCTCCTTTCTCTTGGAGGTCGGCAGTGCCTACACCCATGTGCCTCTGCCTGGACAGGCCTGTAATTTAACTGCTTCTCTGGCTCTGATTGTTAATAGGCATGGACAGACCACCTATGTATTCACACAGCCACACACATCCTTGCTGCAAATTTAGCAGCAGATAGTGCCTCCAGGTCACTAGGGAAGAATTAAGTCTGTAAGGGGAATAAACTAAGGCCAATAAGCATGGAGTGCCAGAAAGCAGTGCCCAGAGGGATCTGAGGAGCATCTGCATGTTTATTAAAAAACAACAAGAAAAACCACCTCCTCCTTCTCTACTTAAGGAACATATTTTGGCCTCCTCTTGTGAAGTAATTTCTTCCATGGCACCTGCTTTGAACAGAAGATTTTCAAAAGAGCTTTGTTTGCCCTTAAGCGGTCTTATCCTCAGATAAAGATGAACGATCAGGGGAAAATTTCACTGGGTTGTTGGTCAGCTATCAAAATGGAAAATGAAAAATCTTCCCTCACTGGAGTAAGTGTGGAATGCTTCAGTAGCACGGCAGTTTTCGGTCATGCTTTTACAACTACTGTACACATTTTAGCCAGAAAAGACTTTTTGGTTGTCAGGTAGTCGATAAATATTTATTACATGCTTCCTGTATACTGGTCCTCCACTGGGAATTGTTCCTAAAGGTTTGCTTTCTTGTTACTTTTCTTGTCCCTGTGTTCCTCGTAAGTCAAACCGCTGACCCATTTAGGAGGTATAGGAAAGCAAGATTGATCCGAAAGCAGACTAGGAAGAGATGAGTCGTGGTAATTCTTATGCTGTGAAAACTGAGTTTCGCATAATGCTATGCAGGCAATAGATACTTGGTTCATAATTCAGAACTGAGTGTTTCAATGAATGGTGCCCTGCAATGTGACTGTCTGATTATTTTCTTGCTGATAAGCACCACTATCAGACATCTCTTCAATTTGGCTTATAGCATAAACACGTGGAGAGTACCTACCATGCGTGGACACTCTGTTAGGAAGGAGGCAGGATATCGAGATACCCCCAATATAGTGCCTGGCCTCTGGGGACTCAGAGTTAAGTGAGTGTGGAGAAGATGTGTATATGAAGACTGTGTCTCAAGGGAGAATGTACTAAGATTAATAAGAGAAATATGAAGTCTTATGGGGATGCAGCAGAGAGAGATATTAATACTTCTTGGGGTGGCTGGGGGGGAGGGGATCCAAGCCTTACTAGAGATGCTTCTGCCCACTTCCACCCAGCTCCTGATTTTGAGTGTTTCTCTTGGATTGTTAATTTTCTCTATCTTTTGGCAGGCTCCATCAAGGCTGGTATGTGTGTCCACATTTGATTTTATCGGATAATCTTCTACCAACTTTGAGTTCACCCTTTGTTTCTCATTCCTTGCTTAACTTCTGAGTTCTTTGTATAGAAGTGTCTGATATCCTGAATGTCACTCCCCATTTTTTCTCTACCCCAAATGGACATGACTAAAATCACCACTGTTTGGGTGGGGAGGGCGATAATGAGCAGAGGTCTCCCACTCGCTCTGCTCCCACCAGCCTCTCTCCCTCTGTCCTATCGAGGTAAGTGGGCTGCTGGCTCACTAATTTCCCGGCTGTTGCAGCCAGTGCCTTCTTTCCTGTGGGCAGAAATCTGTGTGTATCTCCCAACTCCCAAGGTGGCTAAACTGTTTAACTAGTTTTGAGAGTTAATTACTTTAAAAATAAAAAGATTTAAATAATACAGATAATTATTTCCCTTGACTACACTCTACCACCCCATCCCAGTCAGTACCCTTACATATAATGAACGATGGGAGTTTAATGTATATTCTTCCGGACTTTTTCCCCGGTCATTGACATATGGGTGTGGGTGCATTCGTGTGTGTTTGTGTGTGCATGTGTGTGTGTGTAGTTTTGTGTTTTTTTCTAACAACTCAGCTTAGAAATCATCAGTAGATATACCACTACTTTGATGCTTTTGGGTTTTTTTCTTGACTGTCATTTATGTATTTCTAACTCTTTGTATGCCCAGTAGTTTTTGTTTCAATGCCGTGCATTGTTTTAAAAAGCTATAGAGGCACATAGGTTTACCTTTTCTCTGCTAGGCAGATCACACTGAAGAACTGATTATCTTAATCCAACCACAGACTAAGTTACATCAGGATAGGCTGAAGTTTTGTTATGACTCAGACTGTTTCTGGTTCTCCCTATTCCAGAAACGTGGCCCTCCAGGGCTTGTGATCCTTGTAGGTCTTTGTCTTCTTGGCATTAAGAGAATACAGAATTTCTGGTCTGCTTTTGAGAGATTTTGGCTTAGATATATAGTCTTTTGCCCTGTGCAGCTTTAGAATTTGATAAATAACTTGACAGGGAGACCAACTCTGTGTTCATGGCCCCTCAACTCTCCAATTTTGTCACTGATGTCCTACGTGGCTGCCAGGGATTTGCTGGTTTCTTTATCCCAGGAGCTTCCCTCTGCCTGGGCCTATCCTGGATTCCATCCTCTAGAGTGAGCCAGTTTGGGAGTGGCAACTGTCCCTGCAGATAGCTGCATATCCCCAGCTCATCTCTGAAATTTTCCTTTCTTTCTGGAATTTTATATTTTTAGACCTCTTTGCTTTATCAACTTTTCTAATGTCTTCCAATATGTGGTTTTAAAAAATTCATTTGACTTTTTAAGTTGTTTTTAGTCAGAATGTTGGCCTGCCATGAACAACTCCATTATACTCAGAAGTAGAACTCCTTCCTCATTGTTTTTAACTTGTGCAGATTATTTCATTCCCCGATGTATTACCTACTGTGGTTGATTTAGCCATTCCCAAAAGACATGATGACTTTTTCTAATTTTTCACTGTTACAGTCTTACAATTAAAATTCAAGCACGTCTTTGTGTACTTATTTATGGCAATTACTAATAGCTGAAAATTATGGATTTAAAATGGATTTTTAATTTTAATAGAGATTGCCAAATTGTTTTTCAAAAAGGTTTAAATTTTAATCTCAGGGGTTGAAGCTTCCTTTTAAGTAAACCAATACTTTTTAGGTCTGTGTCTGATCTAGTAGCTTGACCCTAGTACCAAACAGTTCTACCAGAAACACTGGGAGCTCTGTTAACTCTTAGAAACTCTGAGCACATTGAAGGCTTACCTCCTATGTTGCCCCTGCCACTCTCATCCTGATGCCCTCCTGAGGATACATTTAGTACTTTTATAATGTGTTAAATGATCATGCAATGGACTACACGAGTTCAACACATTCTAGAGGATCAGGGGAGTGATGTAGGCACTAAGGAGATATTCAATAGGAAAAAAACAAATCACCAAGGATAGCGTATTTTCAATACAGGCAATTTCCCAGTTGAAAAGCTTAGCTATTATTGCACTGAAAGAATACTGGCCACGGCTTCAAAGCTGTGAGGTTTGCTTTTTTTTTGTATCAGTGATTTTTCCATGTGTTTTCTATAAAATCAATCCTTTCGATGTTTTGCTCAGTGTATCTGATGCCTTTTCTGATTCCCTGAAGCTCCTTTGTCCAATAGCAGTTCCTTTTTTTGCCAAGGTATGGAAAATGGGAAGGTAGCCTTTTCTAGGCAGTCATTTATTGGTATTAAACAGGGAAAGGTTGGAGCTGGTGAACATGGGGTGTGCAAATGTGTTTAGCCCATAGGAACTCCTCCAGTTCATAGGGTAGATCTGTTGGGATAGCTGTCTTTGGTCCTCTTTCACTCCAGGGTGGAATTAAGCTCTTGGCTGCATAGGTAGGATGTAGGATAAGTCTCAGGCCTCTGGACACTTAACCTAAAATTCTAAAGTAAAATTCCCTATTCCTTTTTTCCTTTTCAGTAGCTTAGTTTTAGGCAGCATTAATATACTCCCTATTGTACTGAAAAAAGATGCGGTGGTGCTTATTTTCAAAACCAGTGAATGCAATTTAAATGTGAGTGTCTTGGTAATAAATGCTGGTTTATTTTGAATTAAAAATTGTATTTTGACTTCGTACTGTGAGCAGTTTGACTTTTTGAAATATAATGGAGGAGGAGCCAGAAACAAAGCAGTCTTTCTTCTGGACTCATTCATTTATTCATGCTTCATCAACCAGTTGTTAAATCCATACTGTGCATTTGACATTGGGCTTTGCATTGGTGATAGAAAAATGGATAAGACTGTGCTATCTTTGTTGGAGCTGCATCATATAATTTGTCTAGATTGCAACTCTAAGCCAGCCTGAGAATTTTAGCATATAGAAAGTAGAAACCAAACAGAAAAACTCTGGTTAGAAGCAAAGTTGTATGTCCAGTTGTCTAAGAAGGTGTTTGCTTTTTAACAGTAATTTAGAATGTTATGGCTAAGACTAAGCAGAAAATTGGGAAGAGCAGTGACAAGGGCAAGAAGTTAATGGAATAGGGTCAGAGCTGAGAGGACAAAATTTGAATGGAAAGGGGAAAAGCAATAGGAATTGAGGAAGGTTGTTT
Organism: Indri indri; assembly: GCA_004363605.1. Classification (NCBI taxonomy): domain Eukaryota; kingdom Metazoa; phylum Chordata; class Mammalia; order Primates; family Indriidae; genus Indri; species Indri indri. The sequence goes on from RJWJ010012232.1 coordinate 16,531, forward strand.
AGGTCACTAAGGTTATAAGATCTTCTGTTTCACAATTAGTACATTGTGACCCTGAAGACGTAAGTATATGACAAAGACATCACTGGGGTGTGACACATTCTTCACAGTCTCACTTCCCTTTGCTAATTCTGGCATCAGAAATTTTTGCAGAGAACATGCTCAGCAGCCTATGGAGATATATCTAAAACAGATATGTCTATTCTTAAGCTAATGTGATATGTTTATATACAGATTTATTCATTAAATAAAAATTAGGTGATTACTCAGAATATCTGGCACCCATTGCCACCCACATGGGCATGCACATGACAAACACACAGATCTGGCACTCTGGGAATGAGAAGTCTATAGAGAGAGCAGGCTGGGATGGAGCCAACCACGACATATGATAGAATAGGATTAAGACTTTAAAGGAAGTACAAACAAAATACTGTGGGCATTCAGGGGAAAAGTACTTTTGGTTGTTGTAGGTAGGAGTAGAGGGCGGGTGGGCAAACAGATCAGAGAAGCTTTCACAAGGAGATAATAGTTTAACCTATCATGGAATACGGCTTGAATGTTAACAAGTGATGGGATCTCAACAGGGATGGAGGATACAGGCATGGTGGGTGAGGGAACAGCATGAGCAGAGCCATGAAGAAGGACAGCTTATTTGATGACTAGCAATGTGTTATAGGGAGTAGGGTGGGTGGCGCAGAGGACAATGTACTTCGAGGTGCCACAACTATGTCTTCAAATTCCAGCCTTTCCATTTATAAATATGGGACTATGCCCAGGTTGTTTAACTTTTCTGAATCTCAGATTACTTATCTTTAACATGGGGATAATAATGCTGATTTTGCATTTCTGTGTGTGTGTGTGTGTGTGTGTGTGTGTGTGTGTGTATGAAGATTGGTTAGAATCTATGTAAACCTTCTGGTGCTCAATAAATGGTAGCAATTATTTTGGTAAATAGGCTGTCTCAATTCTAGACAATGTGTTAGATAAAATCGGAAAAGTAACTTGTGATTAAATTTTGGGTGGTCTTAGGAAGCTAATTAAGGAATGCGGATTTAATTTTATAGACATTGGAAAGCCACTGAAAATTTTGACTATGGAATGAGTGATTAAGGTTTAGAATTAGAAATTTTATTTTGATAGTGCTGATACCAGATTCATTTTAGCACTAAGACATAAAGGAATAGGAAAATCAGATATGGAGCATGGTGTCAGGCACTTGAACATCTATATCTGTTCTTTATTTTTTCACAGTGATAAAATCCCTGATTTTTGGCTGGAAACATGGCTATCTAAAATAAAGGCCCCATTTACCTTTTATGCATGTGGTTATATGTGACTATGTAACTATGTTCTGGCCAGAAGTATCATGCAGTTGCATACCTAAAAGAAGGTTGGCACACCGTTTACTTCTTTCTTCTTTTATCACTTCTTCCATCTTGCTATTTAGATTATCTGCCATCTTGGTCTTGGTCTAGCTGCTAATTTGGACTCTAGGAATCTTGAAGAGATGATCTGGGAGGACCCTGAGTCCCAGGGAACTTCAGGGAACAGAATGGTCATACCATCCTTTGACTAAATTTCACTAGTCTTCTATGTGAGAGAAGAATAAACTAATTTGTCAAAGCCAATGGTATCTTGAGATTCTGTTACTTGAAGTAGAATCTAATCCTAACCAATTTAGGGATGGAGGAAATAAATGAAAGGAGCTTAGTTTCTAGTGTTTCAGCCAATGGCAGTTATAGGACTATAAAGGATACATGTTTGGAGCAGGGGAAGGATGATGGTTTTGGTTTGGAGTCCAATCCCGGTGGAGATGTCAGGTTATTGGAGACAAGTGTTAAGAGCTTGGAAGAGAGATCAGCATTGGAAGTTTAGACTTGGGGTGGACAGCAGGACTTTAAATAACTCTATCATTGAATGTATGGTAGAGGAATACATTTCCAGGGGATACAAGTATAAAAAGAGTGCAAAAAACTGAAGGCTGACCCTGGGCTAAGTGTCTGTTTATGCAAGGGGGAGGAGGCAATAGAGGTAGTAAAGTTGTGCAGGCAGAGATGCATGGTGACTGTGAGAGGGAAAAGGAAGAAGAGTTGAAGCTGAATTGTTGAAGCTTATTTCTTTTGTACATGGTGAGAAATGTGGGAAAGGAAAAGGGATTCCCAGGAATCTCATAGTCAAGAATGTAGTATTAGATATGTTCACTTCATTAATAAATACAATACTATTTTATTTAGTGTTTCAGGAAAAGCTTTGGTTCCAGCTCACAGAGTTGTTTTCCCCTTTTAATGCTTGGTTACAGCTTTGTTAAGCTTTTCTTTGGTAAGCAGCTGTACACCAGAGTATCTCAGTGACAGCATTTCCAAGGAATTCCATGGAGGATGGATGGTCTCGACTGGAAAGTCACTTAATGGCTTTTAAAGTTGCAAGCAGATGATCATGCTGCATAAGTGACAGACTGTGAAGACTGAGAACTCATGAGTGGTTTTGGTGTTGGCATCAAATAAAATTACTAACAAATCAGGCTTGACATATTTTAATAGTATGTAATTGTTATTGGTCTTCATGATTATAGGCCATATAATAACTGGCTCTAACTGATAATAGCCAGCATTACTGTTGTCCAGACATACACCAGACATTTATGGAAATAGCTGTAAGAAGAATGACATTGAGAAATGAGGAAAAGGATGGTTTGTGCCAAGGGTAAGGACTGGGCGGAGGTGGACACTGTTTACTGTTTCTGTCCTTCTTCCTAACCAGTTTGTTCTGGAGCCAGAGGCCTACAGCGCCTCACCCCCATCAAGTTGACCTAAGCACCTAGTATGTCTACCCTGCTCCAGTTCCCACTCTTCAGGGCCGGCAAATCTGCTGGCCATATTCTATCAGTTGGAGAGGATGGAAGATGTTACCATCTGGGGTTCTCTGGTTTCCTTAAAGTTCTTTGAGACATTATGCACAGCCCCACCCAAAGCTTTTCCTTCTCCCTAACAAAAGAGAAGGAGGCTGTAGACCACAGAAACTTCAGAGATTATGATTATATGGATTCATCAAGAATCTGAAGAGGCATGTTTGTGTTCCCAAAGCTTGTACAGGATGTTGACCTGAGCTGCATTATACAAAACAGCGACATGTTCTATATTTTCAAAGATAAAACAATGTAGAGTTTAGGATTATAAGAAACACAAAAGGGTCACAAACCATGATAAAGTACCGCATTTACTGCCATATCTTCCAAACCTGGAACAGTACCTCAATAAATGTTTATTAAATTAATTTTGAGTAAATATATTTATTTTGAAATATTTAAAACTGTAGCCTAAGTGAACCTGTCCTCCATATTTTCAAGCCTAAGGAAATAAGCACCAATAGGTAATTGGAGGAGTAGGATGGGGATGAGGCACACAGCATGGGGAGAGGAGTGTGAGATAGCATGTCTCCCCCGTAAAACATTTACTGCAGGTATTGCTTCAAATTCTAGATCCTTTCATTCCTGCTTGTATGATAGTAGGCAAATTACTTAAATTTGAACCAAGAGTGTCTCCATTGTTAATTTGTGTAGCAATTCCTACTTTATGAGATTGTTGTGAAAAGTAAATAAAATTTATGAGAACATGCTTAGTAAATTCTAAGTGACAATTAAAATAGTAGGTGTTATTACTGATATAATAATACTAAAATAATAAAAATTGGAGCATTGCCAGGGAGTGGGGGTCTGTGGAGGAAGGCATGAGTGGTACACTTGAGTGGACTGTATGGGCTCTGCATCTCTGGGTGTGTAGGAAGGCAGGTGGCCCCACAAAGTAGGATAATAATCATGGCTTCCATTCATAGTGTCAGTGTGCTGGGCATTTTGCATAACCTTCCAGAGATTCAGCATCTCTCTGAGCTAGGTATCATCTCCATTTTACAGATGAGGAATCTGAGGATTAACCTGGTCATGAAAGCTACCCTAGGTCTTACTGTTTATGTCAAAACTGAACTTGAACCTTGGTTTCTCTGGTTCATATGGTGATCCTGCCTCTCCAGGATTCAACATAGAATCAATAGTTCCCCAAATGACAGCTGAGCTCTACCTGGTATGAACACTTGAAAAGTTTAGCTCTCTCACTCGGTGAGACCCTATTGGTCTGTCTGGAGTAGAGAGGCAGGTGTTGAGATTGATTAAACTACCACAATAAGCTGGCTCTGTCTTGAGGAAGAACAGAGAAAGGAGGCTCTGCACATGAATCTGATTTAGTGTTGAGCAGCACATAGAGGATGTGTGCCCAGGTATCTCATGCCCTGTGCAAGTGAACTCTGGCAGAGCCCAGCAGGACCTTTCCTGGTGTCCACGATCAATACGCTACCCTGTGGATGGTAGATGGTAGTCATTTATTGAATTCCTATTCCACTCAACTTCAGTTCATCTGACTTTGAAGGGTTTGTAACATGCCCTTGCTTCTTAAGCTGAGCTTTCTCTAGAGTTGCTGTGTGACTGATTCTTTGTCAGACTTGGTTAGAAATTCAGATGGTATTGATTTTGAATAGACCCATGGTGTTTGAGAACAGTTAGAGCACAGATGAGAAGGAGAGGTTGAATTTTTCCTAAACTCAAGTTGTCAGTATTAAATTCATGATCCCCAGTCAATGAACATATTTAATAATAATGGAAATAATATTATATAATATATTTTACACTCCATTCATTCATTTATTCATCAAATATTTATTAAGAACCTACTGTGTACTGGGGTGTATACTAAGCACTAGCCATATTATAAAGATAAATATATAAACAATGCCTGTCCTAAGGAGTAGGGTAGAAACCCTGAAGAGTGGCATCTAGGCTAGTCTGGGATATAAATCTTCACAGCTTGTGGGAAAATGTGAATTTTTTTTTCCTTTGAGGGCAAGAATTGCATTTGTTTTGTTCACAGATGTAGCCTATCTTCATTGCCTATCACAGAACCTGGCTCAGCTAAGTACCCAATAGATGTTTTCTGAATTGACTTACTGTTTCTAATTACATCATTAAGTGGCCAGAATGAGTTAATTTAACCTATGAGTTCTTTTTACTCCTTTTAGTGAGCTAGAAATTTCTTTGTTGCCAAAGTCAACCTGGTCGCCAAATGTTTAAATTCTGGTAATTGGTGAATATGCCTCATCATAGGTTTGTTAAATGATTTATTTTTAATAAAAGCAGAAGGCTCACGAAAAGCTCAGCGAATCTGTTGGCAGTTTTAAGACATTACACATGGTAGCTTAGGAAAATTTCCAGCAAATGAGACCTATTAGGTTATATAATATTCTTGCAATGAAACTAGGAAAATAACTTTTAAAGTTACATCTGTTTTGCCATACTTAAAAGCAGAAATTACCTGAAAAGGGAGCAGATTATGGAGAATCGATTAGATATTTGAAGACATTTTTATATGATCTTAAAATATTTTTAGGTATTAATTTCTCACAGAAGTTAAATTATAGCTCTAAATGCTGAAATAACAGTTTCCATTCGATTACTAATTATTTTTTAGAGTTAACTTTTATCTATTTTTGGATGATGTTACTTACCCTTTCCTTTTAAAATTCAAGCTTCAAGTTTAAGGCTATACCTCACCATCACGTTTATGAAGTCGATTAAATCTTACAGAATGTTCCAGTGCAATCTGAAACCACAGCGAGTACTTGAGATTTTATGTTTGAAAAGTGTTTTAATCAGTGATGGATTTGGAATTATTGCCAGCTGATTCCTGAATCTTTAGGCCTAGGCTTTAGGAACACATTATCCAGATGTTTATAAAATGGCATTTTACTAATGTCCTGTTTATACTTTGTGGTTAAAAAAGAATACATTTGCCTACTTCAAAGTGCCAGATGAAAGTATTTTACATCAACTAAATATTACATTTTAGCTACCCAACAGTCCTTCAGTCCCACCCTTCTGCCTTAAAGGGACTTACTCCCTATCATCACCTATTTTCACCATGACACCTGACAAGAATTCAGTCTGTGTTGTGGGATTTTGTACAAATGCTAAATTCTTGGCAAAGCTTCTTATACCTCCCTACATCTATTTTCCCTAAAAAGTATTCTCTCTTTGAAAGAAAAGTTTAATTTCTCAATTTCTTAAACCAGATTATTAATTGAAACTGAAAAATGAATGGAGGAACACCCACTAATTCCTCAAAGCTTACCAACAGAATCTAATCCTTTGAAAATCTGTCTGCTTAACACATCACTACTCATCAGTTTAAGACTACTTAGAAAAGGTATTGAGAGAAAAAAATAGAAAAAAAATGGGGAATAAGGCAATATTAAAGTTGACATTTTGTAGCCAGGTTGGTAGGGTAAAAAAGCAGTTGAACTTATGACTTTTTAAAAAAAATTAAGAACATTATAGGCTGGGCCCGGTGGCTCACCCCTGTAATCCTAGTACTCTGGGAGGATGAGGAGGGAGGACCACTTGAAGTCAGGTGTTCAAGACCAGCCTGAGCAAGAACGAGACCGGTCTCTACCAAAAATAGAAAAACTTAATCAGGCATTGTGGTGCATGCCTGTAGTCCTAGCTACCTGGGAGGCTAAGGCAGGAGTATCACTTGAGCCCAGGAGTCTGAGGGTGTAGTGAGCTATGATGACACCACTGACTCTAGGCGGGGTGACAGAGTGAGACTCTGTCTCAAAAAAATATAGGTTAATGTTAATTTTAGTGCTTCATATTTTTTCTGATTATAAATGTAATATTTACTTTTTTTACAAATTTAGAAAATGTTGAAAAGTAAAGAAGAACATAAAAATCATCCATGATCTCACTACCTAGACAAAATCTCTTACATTTTCCTCTATTTTAGGGGATCATTTTTTGCTGTATAAATTTACATATATACAAAATTGGGGTTAGAAACAAGTTTTAACCAGTTTCTTGTGACATTAAATATTCTTCAAAATATGGTTTTGAGTGGCTGCAGAGTTTATCTGTTATGACTTCACCATGCTTTATTTGGTCTGTCCTGTCTATCTGTGGTGCCCAGTTTCAGCTTCATGGTGATCGCTGCATACCCTTTGTCTTCACTGAGCCACTCTGGGCTCACTACAGTTGTCATTAGCGCTGCCTCCTAGATATTTCTAACTCTTCACCTTCTTCACGTAGAAGGACTGTACTTTTTGTCTCCTTTGGGTTTGGGTGAGGCTCTCTGACTTTTTCTAGCCAATGAGATGTAAGTAAGGCATTTAAGTATTAATGAGAGATTTTCTCAAGCACTGTTCTTTTTGCCACACTATCCGGCAGCATTCCAGAGAGTGCAGACCCGTGCTCACCTTCACGTCCATGAATACGTGCCAGGTCACTGTACACACCTTCATATTCTCAAACGATCGGGGAATCTTTCTCCCTACGCATCTGTTCTCAAGGTGTTCCTGTGGACATCTGTAGTCCTTCAGACATGTTTGATAACTTGTATTCCACACGTATCAAACATTCATACCTTTAGTCTCATAATGTTTATGATTAGTCTTGTCTGTGTTTTTCTGTTGCCTTGGCAAATGTCAGTAGTAAGGTAAAGATTGATTTTTTTAAGTTTAAATTTTGTCGTTGTATGAAAATGAGAAAGTTCAAAAGAAAAAATAATCCTGTTATTTCTGCTGCCATTCAAACCTATTTCTTTTATCCCATATTTCCTCTATTCCTTGTGTGTAAAACTTTATATTGCCTATCATAGTTTACATATAACTTGGCATTTTCTCTATATTATGTTAAAAATTTTCCTGTTATTTTCTAGACTTCATAAGTAACATTTTAATGGCTATAAAATATTCCATTGAATTGAATGCCATAATTTATACCACGATTTCCTTATTACTGGATTTTTAGTTTGCTGGGTTTTTTTTAAATACTGTTGGAATAAATAATTTTAAAATAATTTTAAAACAAATATACTAGAATGTATACATCTAATCAACATTACTGTATAAATAACTTCCAAATCTGAACACATATTCTAACGCAGGTGCCATTTATAAAAACATTTCTAATACTTTTGAAATTGTTTCTATGGCCAATTGATAAGCCACAACTTAAAAGCCAGTTTTATTATTTTATAACATATCTTGGTTTGGACCCCAAATAATTCATTCATTTTGTTCATCATATTTTGACTGTTTCCAAAAATCAATTCTAATTTTAAAGTGCCAAATTTCGCCTCCATTTAGACCATTTGGAAGGCTGCCAAATGCTCTGAATGCAATTTTAGAGGAAAAGTTCCAAAAATGTTTAGAGCAGTGGGCAATTACTGCAATAACTGTGCAGCCTACCACAGTGATGGTTTTGGAGGAATAACACTCCTTTTGTCATGTGTGTTTGAGTAGGTTTGTTACTGTAGCCGTTAAGTCCATAACTCTATAGTCACACTTGGGCATAAATCTACTGTTGTTCCAAATGTCAGTTCCTTGAGAGCAGTGGCTGATTCTTTCATAATACCTCCATTAGTGTCATGCACATGGTATGTACCTGTGTATATTTATGATTGATTCTGATAAGTGAATACTCTGTTGAGCACATTCTTTTTCCATTGATAAGGACCTATCTTGAATAAATCCTTTCTTCTGGTGAAGGCCTGAACTTTTCAAAATTCTGGACCAACAGCATTAGCATCACATGGAAATTTGTTAGAAATGAGTTTCCTGGCCCCATCCTGGACCTACTGAATCAGAAATTCTAGAGGTTGGGCCCAGCAATCTGTTTTAACAAGCCCTTCATGTTATTCTGACACATAGTGCATAATCAATAAATGGTAAAATATACCTGGAGAAAAACTGAAAATAAAGGTCAGGGAGATGATTCTAGGTCGAAAGAAAATTGGTTTTAGGACCACAGATTAGCAAAATTCAATAAACATTTTCTGAGCACTTACTATGAACCAGAAATTGTGCTGTAAACACTAAGTGCACAAAAGCAAAAAGATAATGTCTTTGTTCTCATGGAGTTGATGTCTAGAAGAAATAAAGATGTGTAAGTATGTATAAAATATTTAAATAAATATAATGCTGTGTGATACTTCAATATAGAAGTATATGGAAACTATGGGTGGTGATAATGATAACTACCATTTAGAGACCACAAGTTATCTGTCAGCCACAGTGCAAGTGCTTTACATTGTATATATGTGTATATATAAAATTTCTTTCAATCTATCCATTAGAAGGAATATAAAAGATTAAATGGTGTTGTGTGGCTTGAATAGGTTCCCTTAAAACTGGAAAGAATAAAATCCTGGTCTCAAAGTTCACCATTTCTTGCCCAGAGCACTTGAACTATTCATGGTCTCTGTGCTTGTCAGTTCACTTCAGAAATGAGTGTATTGGCACTTTCCATAAAATTGATATGAAGATTAAATAAGGTAACATATGAAACTGCTTAGCTCAATATATATATATATATATCTCATAAATATTCAATAGGTAGTAATTATTTTTATTGCTGTTAACAGTAATCATCCTCATTATCATCGTTACTAGTGTGGTGAGTGACAATGCAGTATCGATTCTGTAGAGATTGAGAGCACGACTCAAGCCAGATTGCCAGGGTTCAGTTCTGGCTTTGTCAGCTTCTAGTTGTGAGTCCATGGGTTTAGCTTCTCTGTGCTTCAATTTCCTCATCTATAAAATGGGGACAATGAGAGTCTTTATAGGGTTGTAGATACTGGTAAATGAATTAATGCATGTAAAACACTCAAAACACTGGTAGGCATACAGCAAATGTTCAGTAAGTGCTAGCTATTATTATCTTTAATTTATTTGGAATGTTCTGTGGACTGCTCTGTCAAAAAGCCTAACATCTCTTTGTGTTTTGTAATTTTGATGAAATGGTGTATTCTCTGGGGATCTGTGGAATAAGAATATCACCCTTTCTTAAGTCTGTGGGGTCCAAAGAGCAATACATATTTCAGTAGAGACCTTTCCATGATAGCTAAGAATAAGAAGGAAAAAAAACTGATACCAAACTAAGACTTACAAAAGGCCAAGGGCAAGAAAATTTTAATCGAAAGTCATCCATTTTTATTTCATGGAAATGTATTATTTAAGCAAATATACCGATAATGATGCACAGATACAGTTTGTATACATTATTTTCCTCCTTTGAAGTAACTAACTATTGATTTCTTATCTGTGGCAGCATTCTTTTCAGAACTAATTCTGTGCCCTTGATATCATTGTGTGGGACAGAGATCTCGTATTGGACTTTTCTAAAGATTAAAAGACTAAAATATGTGACAATTGCCTCAGAGTCTGAGAACATGTACACAAATGTGAATAAACAGTTAAAACACTACCAGATGTATAGGAAGAGTCTTTGAACACAAATGCAATTTACATCACAAAAATATTAGCTTTGTAATTCTGCCTACATGGTACATTGATGGGCTAGCACTACAGCAGGATTCAACTGCAAATATTTCATGTAACTGATGGCAGAAGAAAAGAAAATTTCAACAGATATTTTTCTGTTAATTTGCCACAGGTGCTCAAATGCCTGTGAGCTAGAATTTCAGGTATTCATATTTGCTACTGTGATAGCTTCAGGCTTTACTTCCAGGTGTTCTACAGGTTGTGGCATATGCTTTTAAGAATTTAATTCTGTTTATTGGTAATGCTGCAGTTTGCTTGATTATAGTTTAACAGGATGACTATAGTTTCTCAAAGAACCAAATGACTATTAACTCAGTTTACATCACGGCAAATTCATGTTCAATCTTTATCATGTGCATATTGTTCGGTTCTTTTATTTTAACTTAACATTATTTCATCTGCATGTTTCCATGTGTTGCTTTTGACCATTTACATGCCATGAAAATCTTCCATTTTACTGCTACCTCTCCTGAAGTTTCTCTGCTGGATTTCTTCTAGATTTCCACATTTATACACAGAGATGCAGAGACCATCTTAGTACAAATTGTTTTTTTATGATATTACCAAGGAGTTTGTTCTCTAAAACAAAATAACCAGAACAAAATAAGAATTTTTATAGGTTTGAAACATTTTGAAAGATCACATTCTATAATAGAAAAGATCAAACTAATTTAAGTGCCACCAGCATGTGATATGCAGGTTGAGCATCCCTTATCCAAAATGTTTGGGACCAGAAGTGTTTTGGACTTCAGATTTTTTTTTTTATTTTGAAATGTTTGCATATACATAATGAGATATCTTAGGGATGGGACCCAAGTCAAAACACAGATTCATTTATGTTTAATATACCCCTTATACACATAGTCTAAAGGTAATTTTATACAACATTTTAAATAATTTTGTGCGTCAAACCTAGTTTTAACTGCATTTTGACTGCCACTGGTCACATGAGGTTGAGTGTGGCATTTTCCACTTGTGGCATCATGTTGGCGCTCAAAAAGTTTTGGATTTTGGAACATTTTGGATTTTGTATTTTCAGATTAGGGATGCTCAACCTGTATGTACAATTTCCCCACAGTTTACATAATATTGGATTTTATTTTAAGTATGTAATAGCTTCTTACAATAATTTTAATTTGGATTTATTTACTTGATAGGAGGCTGTACATTTATAAAAGAAAAGGTTTAATATTTATAGTTTTAAAATATGTAATAGACTGATTTATCTACTTTGGTCATTGCAAACATTGGGAATGCATTTGGATAATGGTGGCTGTATTAGTCACGGTTTTCCAGGGAAACAAAACCAATAGGATGTGTAAGTAAGCAGATATTATAACATATACAGAATGAAATCAGAAAGGAAATAAGGAAACTAATATATTTTGGATGTTTACTTTGGGTTACAAAATAATCATGAAAACTAATATTCATGTAATACTTTCTAGCTGACAAAATATTATATAAAATTTTAGCTATTTTGAATTTTATATTTATTTCACAGTTACCTTCTTATATCTTTGCGTCTTCATTACATTTTTGTGTTTTAGAGAAAAAAGCCAAAAGTCCTTCCTGTATGCCGTCAATGTTAAAAATCACAGTTTTATTTCCCTCAATATTTTGATCATCTTCCTGCTTTCCCACACTTTTATGGAGTTGGCTGTATTCCTCTATTTTGGAAGAAGCTACATCGCTCTGACACTGCGTTTGTACTAGTCTCCTTACTGAGGTCTGCAGGTGAACATAAGATATTAAACTTGTTGGTTGAGTTTTGTTCATGTGGAGTCTGTCATTAATATGGAATAGAATTCAAGAATTTGACTTTTCCCTGTCTCTCTTCTGCCATTTCGACTGAATCATACAAATTAGAAATGAAATTTAGTCCTGTCTTCTCTCTCTTGAGCAAGGTTTTTCTTTTTCACCTGTGGGAGTTGGGAATACTTTAGTGTTTCCCCTTTGTGAAATTCTAGTATAAATGAAACTTTTTGCTTTTATCTTGTTGATGACAGTTTAAAAGTCTGAGGTGAATTTACTCTTATTGTTGTAATTGACAGTATAAAAGGGTGAGATGAATTTACTCTTATGGCACTAGATCTAAAAAAAATTAGAAAAGCCAATTGTTACTTTTTCAAAAGAGTTATTTTCGCACTGATTTTTTCAATCAAACAAGTCTGTCTAATAAACAGAGTAAGTGCTCCTTTAATGTCACTAATAAAGAAGTTAAAAAAAAAAACTGTGGAAACAAAAGACTGTAGCTTCAAAAGCTCACAATCTTCACAACCATTCCTACCTCCAGACCTTTGTTTAGGAAACATTCTAAGGCTTTATAGTATTGTGAACAATTTGTATTTTAGTCAATGTATTATATGCCCCTACATCAACCTACATATTTCTCATAGAGATACATAATTGTCCTCTTACATTTAACTCATAAGCTGACACCTACTTTTCAAGGTTTGATTTGAGCTTTGCAAATTTTGAAATACTCAGCAACAAAGTGCCTGATATCTTTTATAAGGAGCTAGTCAGAAGTAACTAGCATTAGGCAGTTTGACTGATGCGTGGTAATCATGTGGGAAACTTCAAACTTATTTGTTTAAACATTGTACTTATTTTATATAGATAGAAGGAAAATATTCAGCTTGCTTCAAATTATGTCACTTTTCATAAAATACACAAGAAATTTAATGAAATTTGAAAAACTGATTTAAGGACTGACATTTTTACGTGTTCATTTTATATTTGGGGTATACTATCTTGCAAGCACAGACAGCAGCAGGCTTTGTTTTTATAGTCTCATAAGCCAGGTCCCTGGAAGTATAATTTTTGAATGAGAATGATACCAGGATTCTCTCCTTAAAGAAAAATCTGGAAACTTAGGATTCTTATTTTGATTTTTATAATAGATGTTTTGTTCCAAATATAATTCATATACAATAAAATTTATCCCTTTAACTTGCACAATTCTATAGTTTTTAGTATATTCACAGAGTTGTGCAGCCACCATCACTATCTAATTTTAGAACATTGTCAGCATCCTGAAAGGAAACTTCATACCCATTAACATGCATGCCCCATTCACCTCTTCCCCACCAGCCCTAGGCAAGCTAAAATTTACTTTCCGTCTCTATAGATCTGCTTTTTCTGGAGATTTCATATAAATGGAATTTTATAATATGTGGTCTTTTATGGCTAACTCCTTTTACATAAAATAATATTTTCAAGGTTCATTCATGTTGTAGCATGTACCAAAATGTCATTTTTTATTGCTGAACAATATTCCATTATATGGCTATACCACATTTTGTTTACCACTTTATCAGTTGGTGGATATTCGGGCTGTTTTCACCTTTTTACTGTTAAGAATAATGCTGCTATGAATATTTGTGTGCAAGTTTTCTTCATGTGGACCTATATGTTCATTTCTTTTGAGTATATGACAAGCAGTAGAATTTGCTGGGTCATATGATAAATGTTTAGCATGTTTCACTTATTGAGGAACTATCAAATTGTTTTCCAAAGTAGCTTCCCCATTTCACCCCACTAGCAATGTACAAGGATTCAAATTTCCTCACATCCTGTCCAGTACTTGTTTTTAATCTCTTTTTGATCATAGCCATCCCAGTAGGTGTGAAGTAGCATGTCATTGAAGTTTTGATTTCCATTTCTCTTATAGCTAATGATGTTCAGCATCTTTTCATGTGTTTATAACCCATTTGTATATCTTCTTTGGAGAAGTGTATATTCAAATTATGTCCCATTTTTAATTGGATTTTGAAAATTATATTGTTAACTCTTTATATATTTTAGTTACAAGTGCCCTATATATGATTTACCAAAATTTTCTCTCATTCTGTGGATGGTCTTTCCACTTTTTGTTGATGTCCATTGAAGCACAAAAGTCTTAACCATCTGATGGTTCAGTTTATCTATTTTTTTAATTGCCTCTGATTTTGGTGTTATATTTAAGAAACAATTTCCTAACCCAAGGTCATGAAGTTTTATAGGTTCAGCTGTTACATTTAGGTTTATGACTCATTTTGAATTAATTTTTGCATATGACGTGGTGTAGGGTACCGTTGTTGAAAATGAATTGGCCATTCATTTATTTCTGGACTCTTAATTATATTCAATTGATTTATGTATCTATCCTTATACCAGTATCATTCATTCTGTCTTGATTACTATAGATTTGTAGTAGTTTTAAAATTTGTAAGTGTGAATTCTCCAACTTTGTTCTACTTTTTCAAACTTTTGTTGGTTATTGTGAGTCCTTTGCTTTTCCATATGAATTTTAGAAGCAGCTTGTCAATTTCTTTAAAAAAAAAAAAGCAGCTGGAATTTTGATGGGAATTGTGTTACATCTATAGATAAATTTGGGGAGTAATGCCATGTTAATAATGTTAAGCCTTCTAATTCATAAACATCAGATGTCTCTGTATTTATTTGGATCTTTAGTTTATGTCAACAATATTTTGTAGTTTTCAGTTTGCAAGTCTCACACTTCTTTTGTTAAATTTATTTGTAGTATTTTATTGTTTTGTTACTAATGTACATGGAATTGTTTACTTGTTTAATTTTCATAATTGCTCTTTGCTACTGTATTGCTATTGTATTGTATTGTTCATTGCTGCTATACAACTGATTTTTCTATTTTTCTATATTGATTTGTATCCTGTAACCTTTGTAACCTTGCTAATAAACTTGTTAATTAGTTATAATCGTTCTTTTTCTATTTCTTTTCCTTTTTCCTTTTTTTTTTTTTTTTTTTTTTTTTTTTTTTTTTTTTTTTTTTTTTTTTTTTTTTTTTTTTTTTTTTTTTTTTTTTTTTTTTTTTTTTTTTTTTTTTTTTTTTTTTTTTTTTTTTTTTTTTTTTTTTTTTTTTTTTTTTTTTTTTTTTTTTTTTTTTTTTTTTTTTTTGCAGATTCCATAGGGTTTTGTATATATAAAATTATGTCATTTGTGAAAAGAGATACTTTTATTTCTTCCTTTCCAATCCGAATTCCTTTTCTTTCTTTTTCTTATTTAATGTTCCTGGCTAGAATCTCCAGCACAATGTTGAATAGGAGTAGGGAGAACAAACATCCTAGTCTTGTTCCTGATCTCAGGGGAAAAGCATTTGGTCTTTCACCATCACGTACGGTGTTAGCTGTGGGGTTTTTGGTAGATTCTTCGTTATCAGTTTGAGGAAGTTCTCCTTCATTAGTTTGATTAGCTATTTTATATAAAAGTGTACTAGATTTTGTCAAATGCTTTCGCAGCATCTACTGAGATCATCATGTGGTTTTTGTCTTTTATCATATCAATGTGGTATATTATATTCATTGATTTTTTTTTTTTGGATGTTAAACAACTTTGTATTCCTGGGATAAATCCCATTTGGTCATGATGTATAATCCTTTTCATAATGTTACTGGATTCGGTTTGCTAGTATTTTGTTGAGAATTTTTTTGCATTTATATTCATAAGAGATGTTGGTCTGTAGTTTTCTTGTGATGTGTTTGTCTGGTTTTGATGTCAGTAATAGTTGCCTTTTATTATAGAATAAGTTTAGAAGTATTCCCTCCTCTTCTATTTCTTGGAAGAGTTTGTAAAGGACTGGTATTAATCTTTTAATATTCTTATTTTTATTTTTTATGGCTTCCTTTGTAGTTTACCCTTTGCTATTATTAAGTTGCAGATGGGGCTTGTAAATGGAGGCAGGAAGGTGGTGTTCATACTGATTGGTCCCTCTAGGACAATTTCACAACAGTGAAAGCACAGGATTCTAAATAAAACTGTTGAGTCTTCATTTTGCCTCCTTCTGCTAAACAATGTTGAATGTTCCACCACTGGAAGACAGAAACAAATTCAAAGGTTTTTATATCTTAAATTCAGAACCACAGTTAGAATATGTTTTTCTGTGCTATTTCTCCCAGTTAAGCCATGATGCCCGGCTCACTGTCCCTACTTTAAGAACTCTTACCTGTAACTTGTTAGTACAAATTTGTCTAGAAACGTTATTTAAAAGAAACTGTTAAGAAGTTTTATACTGACCTTCTCATGAGTAAGAGAGTCTGAGAACAAGGAGAGTTTGTTGAATCCCAGACATCACGTAAGGTATTATGAGTAATAAATATTTAGATTGTCTTCCTACATGTTGCAAGGCAATTTCTAGTCATTAATCACTCTACCAACTCAGTGGGAAAAATTAGCACTGAAGAAATAATAACAACAACTAATGTTTACTAAGTAATTACTATGTGCCAAACAGTGTCTTAAATTCTTTATATATACCTTTTTATTTTTCATAGCAATAGTATGAGGTCAGTACTAATATTATTCTCCACTTTACAGATGAGGAAACTGAGAAACAGAGAGCTAATCTAAGTTGCTTGGTGCCATGCAGGTAGAGAATGCTGGAGCCAGGATTTGACCTTGGTTATGTGACCACAGGGCCTGAACCAGAAGTTAGAGTGGATTATGCACATTTCAGAGCAGGGATTCAGATCCTATATTCCAAGTTCTGGGTTTATAAGTCATTCGTCTCTCTCTTGATGGACAATAAAATTTGCGGTCAACATTTAAGAAATGTCCATAAGAAGACAGCATAGGTTTAAGGAAAAAAAAAAAAAGAAATGTCCATAGAGCATACACTCAGATGGTACTAATGACTTAAGAGTAGACAGTCTCTGCAGGGATAATTTAAAAGGCAAGTCAATAAAATAAATATTTAGCATTTATTGAATGATTACTATGTTCCAGGGTAAGTTATTTACTTGTATAAATTAATTAAATCTGCCAAAGAACTCTATAAAATAGGTAGTATTATTATTATCATCTCCATTTGTGGCCGAAGCTCCTGAAGCAAAGATGTGGGTAACTTGCCCAAGGCCAATTAGCTGTAAGTGGCAGAGCCCAGATTTGAACCCAGACAGTCTTGCTCCAGAGCCTCTGTTCTTAACTGTTTTGCTATGAAGTTTCTCTAAGTAAAAAGAGATCTGAAATATGGTCACAACAATGCATTTGTACCAAGAATGCAGTTATAGATAACAATGGAACATTGTGTTTGTGCATGTAGAGACTGGAGTCACTTCTATAGGAGAGAAGCACCAAGCTGTCATGTGTAGGAGAGAAATGTGTTGTGGTTGAACGGAGGAGGAAGGCTGTTCTGTAAATATGAGATAACCTGAAAAAAATATGGAAATATGAAAAGAAAAAATGATTTTAAAGGGAAGGCTTTTTGCTTATGCTTTAACAGAAGCTAGGAATAGGCTGACAGGTTGTGGTACATGCTCAGAAGCGGTGACTGGTCTTGAGTGAATTGTGGTTCAGAAGGGTTTACAGCTGTACCTCAGGGGTAAAGGGGAACAGCTTGAAAGAGCAATTTGGAAAATGACTCTGATAAACTTCATTAGCAGATACAGAAGTTGAATCAATAGTAAATTAATATAAATTTCAATTATAAGTATTTCTAGTAATGTAAGAAGAATCTGGAAATTAGCAGGAAACATTTGACCAGTTGGGGGATATTTCTCCTTTAGTGCCAAAATTATAATAGTTTTCTTTTTCTTGTGGCAATAAAATCAGGAGCCTGGGTTTATTTAGCACCTTTCTTCGTGAGACCACAAATATTTCCCAGACATTGTTCTCCAGTTTTCCTGCATGGTGTTCTACCACCAACACGGGGTTATATACTCAGACCTGTGTGTTTAGGTGGGAGGAGAGTAAGCTCAGTGCTAGTCGGTGACCACAGAGCTAAGTGTAATCTGGGCCGGTTTTCTTCCAGACATGTGGATCTTCTGGTATGCAGCCTTGATAGACTTCAGAGCTCCCTTGTCTCCTGGTACAGATGTGTTCACTTTTGGTCACAAAGGCACTGTTGATGTCCTTCAGAGTTTGTGGCAATTTGCAACTTTGAAGGATCATCCATATTATCAAAAATTTACATATGTTTTCAATTAGATGATTATTAACTTAAAGTTTCTAAGTTGTTTTTTTTTTTACCAAAAGTAAAAATTATATTCATATCAAAAGCAAGTAAACCAATACTGCCCACCCTCCCTACTTCCCATATGTGAACAAAGATCAGTGAAACTCAAATGTCAATATACAGGAGCTTTTAAAAAATACTCTTGGTCGATTTCCACTGTCAAGGTAACCTGGTGGCTTCTTTTCTCAAGTCCTCACACAGGTATTCAGAAATACCACGATGGTGTGCCCAAGATCCCAACAGCCTGTATTACAGTGGAAGATGCAGAAATGATGTCAAGAATGGCTTCTCGTGGGATCAAAATTGTCATTCGGCTGAAGATGGGGGCAAGGAGCTATTCAGATACCGATTCCTTCAACACTGTAGCAGAGATCACTGGGAGCAAGTACCCAGAACAGGTGAGTGAAGGAGAGGGATGGGCTGTTTAAGAATAGGGTGATCTTGGCAAGTTTGAGGTATTAGGATAGTTTGGGAAGGAGAACATGAGACTGCAGAGATGGTCCTCACGGACTCATTGAAGGCAGAAGCTTCATATATATTTTTTCTCATCAAGTTTTACTACATTGACTGAAGAAGGACAGGACTAATTGAAGGGGAAAATGGGATTGTCGGTGTGACAGTATTATTTGTACATATATATTGTATTTATTCCATTTGGAGCCAGGTTGGCATTTGAGATCAAACCAATAGCCAATACTTGTGTGAGTTATCTTATTTAATCCTTTCAAAGATCAATGAAGTGGGACCTGTTTTCTTCATTTTACAGGTAAGGAAGCTAACTCAGAGGGAAACTCACTCACGCAAGGTCCACACAGCTAAGTGACTGAGAAGGGACTTAAATTCAGGACTTTGTAAATATTAAATTAAGCTTTAAACCACAGTTTATGTACAGTTTCCAAAGTATGTTTTTTAAATAGTCTTAGAGATAGATCCAATCTCTATACTAGCTGAATGTTAAATAACATGACCAAGTAACTTATTCTTTGAGTCTTAGAGAACTTATCTGCAAAAAAAGGGATGGTATATGTAATTAACTGAATTATTATGAGGACTAGATTAGATAATGCACATCAAATAGCCTCATACAGTTTGGCACATCACAAATGCTCGTTGACTGTGAGTCTACTTTGTGTGATATCAAGTGTGCAAAAAACAGTTTTTATGATGTTTTTGGTGCAAATCTGAAATCCTAAAATGGAATTTAAAAATGAAGTTATTCAGAAATTTCAGACTTGTATTTTGCTTGAAGACACCAATGGGATGAAGGAAAAAGTGAATAGTAATGGAGTTTGATGATGGAGAAACCCACCTTCTGCTCATGTCTTGACTCAGGACTCCTCCCAGACTTAGGGTTGTGCTGTAGTAAAGATTTATTTTAAGTTCAGGACTCTTTGCTTCCCAAATTGCCTGTTTCAAGGACCTGGGTATCATCAACCATGGGTTGTGGCCACAGGGATAATAGAAAACCAAGAACTTGGTAGGACCACAGGGAGTCAGATAGCTGTAGAGAAACTATGGTTTCAAATGTTGAGAAAACAAATAACCCCAGCCCCTTCCCCCTATAGGAAACTGATAACAACAAAAGAACCAAGAATCTGTGTTACAGATACTGAACAGTCAGACTCTTGAAAAATGTAATCCTTACCAGGTATGTTCCCCTGTCAGTAATTCCTGGATAAAATTTTGTCATCTTCAGGTTGCTAGCCCAGGATGTTGGGGTTTAGGATTATATACTGTCAGTTGTCTGAGTGAGCAGGCTGATTCTGGCCTTTGGGTTTTGATGAGTTTTTTAAAAATGTATACAGTAATGCAACCACTACCGCAATCATAATATGGAATGTTTCCATCACGCCACAGATTCCCTTGTGCCCCTTTTCAGTCCATTTCCAACTTAACCCTCCTTCCCCCTGGCAGCTACTGCTCTTTCTAGAGCTATTATCTTTTCTAGAATTTCATATAAGTGGAATCATATAATCTGCAGTCATTCATGTCTGCCTCTTTCACTCAGCATAATGCTTGAGAGATTTATCCATGTTGTGGTATCAGTTCTTTCTTCCTTTGTATCACTGAGGAATATCTCATTGTATGGATAAAGCACAATTTGTTTATCCACTCAGCAGTTGATGGACGTGTGGGTGGTTTCTAGTTTTTGACAATTGTGTGTGAAGCTTCTGTGAACATTCTTGTCCTTGTCTTTCTGTGGACTTATGTTCTCTCCAGGAAGGTAGATGGATAATTCTGGAGAGATCTCAGGACTCAAGATTAAACTTTCACCTCTGCCATAGTGTTGCCTAGCACTCCAAGAGTTGGTCATAAATATCTCCTTACCAAGATGTAAAAAGTAGAAGATTAACAAAAGTTCTCCCACAAAGGAGTCATAGCATTATTTCCACAGAAGGAGTATAAACGATCACAGTAAAGTCAAATCTGTGGCTGTGTTTTTTGAAGGAATCTGCCTTATAGCTGGCCTGGAACCACAGGGGACACACAGATTGTGAAGGCAAAAGGCAAGCAAATAGTCTCTCCTTCAGTTGTTAGGTTGGTTAATGAACCTGAGTAAGCACTGTCCTTCTTATCCCTGATAAATACCACCTCTTCCATGAAGCCTCCTCTGATAACTTTCCCCTCATCTTAACACTTTATGCTACTTTTATTTTGTCATCTCCCACCAGTGTTTACAAATGCCCTGAACAGGCACTCTATTTACTTTATTTACTTTCTTTTCCTTTTTTTTCTCTAATGGCTATCCCAGGACTTGGCATGCAGTAGCTTCCCAACACACACGCACACACACACACACACACACACACACACACACACACACACACCCATATATATTTTAGTAGAATGAAGACAGTAAGTAAAGAAGGAAATGGTTGAAAGATTTTGGTAATCTTGATCCTCTCTAAATCTAGTTTTCCTGCCCTTTTAGAACGTTATCTGTGGGCATATTGGACATCATCCCTGAATGTCCAAACGTGAACACATCGACTCCCTCATACCTTGTTCCTTGCCTTCATTTCTTGTGTCTATTGAATGAACAGTATCTACCTATCAGCACAGTTACAAAACTCCAAGTTATTTTTCATTCCCTCCTCTTTGTCACTGTCCTACAGTCAGGCATCATGTCCTATTCAGTCTACTTGCAGCATATTTTAAAAAATTCTGTTCCTACCTTGCCTTTACTGCTATTACTGCCCTAATTCAGGTGTTCACTATTTCCCTCCTGACCTATTTTTCTGCTAGTCTTTCCCATACTGTGTCTGTTTTTATAATGAAGCTCAAAGTTATCTTTTAAAACATTGATCTCAACATGGTGTTTCCCTGCTTTGAGGTCTCTCTCTCCCTATCTCTTTTTCTGTAAGATTAAGGTTGTGATGAAGATAAATGCTGGCGTGAGTGATCTGAGGTGAGCAGAAGATGGAGGAAATGAGACAAAGAGGGAAGGGAGCTGGGGAGGGTTATGTAGGAGGCAGTTATAGTAAGAGGAAATTATATAGCATTACCAGAAAATGAGAATAAAGAAAGAGAGAAAGGAAATGTACGATGTAGAAAGGAAATGTATGATAGAGATTTAAGGTCAACTTAAATCTTCTTTATTCCATAGGCCAGTGAGGGAGTTCAGCTCTCCTAAACTCTGAAAAACTTTCCTAAAATCACTCAACTTTATTTTTTTTACTTGTTTTTAATTTCAAAATATTAAGGACGCACAAATGTTTTGTTACATGGATAGTTTTTATAATGTTATTAGTATGCACATCACAAGAATACTGTTCATTGTACCTATTAGGTAGGTTTTTACCCCTCCCCTCCTCCTTCCTTCCCCCCTTCTTGATTTACAGTGACTTTTACTTCTCTCTGTGCCCATGTGTGCCCATTGATTAGTTCCAAATTATTAGAGAGTACATGTGGTGCTTCTTTTTCCATTCCTGAGATACTTCACTTAGGATAATGGTCTCCAATTCCATCCAAATTGCTGCAAAAGACATTAATTTATTCCTTTTTATGGCTGAGTAGTACTCCATGGTATATGTATACCACATTTTGTTAATCCACTCATAAATTGATGGGTATTTAGGTTGATCCCACATCTTCGTGGTTGTGAATTGTGCTGTAATAAACATTCGGGTGAAGGTGTCCTTTTGATAAAATGACTTTCTTTCCTTTATGTAGATACCCAGTAGTGGGATTGCTGGGTCGTGTGGTAAGTCTATATTTCTTTTTCTGAGGAATATCCACGCTCTTTTCCATAGAGGTAATTTCCATATGCTAATTTACAGTCCCACCAACAGTGTGTAGGCATTCCTGTTTCTACATCCATGCCAGCATCTATTGTTTTTTGACTTTTTAGTAACGGCCATTCTGACAAAGGTAAGGTGATATCCCATTGTAGTTTTAATTTGCATTTCTCTGATGATTAGTGATGTTGAACATTTTTCCATATGTTTGTTGGCCATTTGTCTATCTTCTTTTGAAAATTTTCTTTTCAATCTTTTGCCCACTTTTTAATGGGGTTGTTTGCTTTTTTCAATCTGTTTGTTTGAGCTCTTTGTAGATTCTGGATATTAGCCCTTTATTGGATGTATAGTTTGTGACTGTTTTCTCCGGTTCCGTAAATTGTCTATTTAATCTGTTGACTATTTCCTTTGCTTTTTGATTTAATCAAGTCTCATTTATTTATTTATTCTTTGTTGTTGCTGTAATTGACTTTGGGGCCTTAGTCATAAATTCTGTGATGAGGCTAATGTCTAGAAGAGTTGTTCCCACGTTATCTTATAGACTTTTTACGGTTTCATGCCTTACATCTAAATCTTTAATCCATTTTGAAATAATTTTTGTATATGGCAAGAAATGGGGGTCCTTTTTTATTCTTCTGCATGTGTTTATCCAGTTTCCCCAGCACCATTTATTGAATAGGGCTTCCTTTCTCTCTTCCTTTCTCCTTTCTTCCTTTGTCTGCTTTGTTGAAGATCAGTTGGTTGTAGGCAGATGGTTTTATATTTGGGTTCTCTATTCTATTCCATTGGTCTGTGTCTCTACTTTTATATCAATACAATGCTGTTTTGGTTACTATAGTCTTGTGGTATAATATTATATAAAGTCTGCTAGTGTAATACCACCAGATTTTTTCTTTTAGCTAAAAATTGATTTAGCTATTCAGGTTCTTTTTTGGTCCCAAATGAAGCATAGAATTGTCTTTTCTAGGTCTGTGAAATATGACTTTGGTATTTTGATGGGGATTGAATTGAATCTGTAAATCATTATGGGCAGTATGGACATGTTAACAATGTTGATTCTACTGATCCATGAGCATGAGATATTTTTCCATTTGTTTGTATCATCTGCAATTTCTTTCATTAGTGTTTTGTAGTTCCTCTTATACAGCTCTTTCACCTCCTTGGTTATGTATATTCTTCAGTATTTTATTTTCTTTGTAGCTATTGTGAATAGTATTGAGTCTTTGATTTGACTCTCAGCTTGACTGTTATTAGTATATAGAAATGCTACTGATTTGTGTACATTGATTTTGTAACCTGAGACCTTGCTGAATTTATTTATCAATTTCAGGAAACTCTTGGTAGAATCTTTGGGGTTTTCTAGATACAAGATCATGTCATGAGTGAAAAGAGATAGTTTGACTTCCTCTTTCCTGATTTGGATGCCCTTTATTTCTTTTTCTTATCTGATTGCTCTGGCTAGGATTTCCAGCCCTGTGTTGAATAGAAGCAGTGACAGTGGGCATCCTTGTGTTGTTCCAGTTCTCAAGGGGAATGCTTTCAATTTTTCCTCATTCAGTCTGATATTGTTTGTGCATTTGTCGTGTGTGGCTTTTATACTTTTGAGTTATGTTCCTTCTATGCCTAGTTTGTCAAGGGTTTTTATCATGTTCAGGTGTACTGGATTCTGTTGATGGCTTTTTCAGCATCTATTGAGATAAACATATGATCTTTGTTTTTGCTTATGTTTATGTGGTGAATCACATTTATTGATTTATGTATGTTTAACCATCCTTGCATTCCTGGGATGAAGCCCACTTGGTCATGGTGAATTATGTTTTTGATATGCTATTGAATTCATGTTGATAGTATTTTGATGAAGATTTTTGCATATATACTCATAAGGGATATTGGTCTGTAGGTTTTTTTTTTGGTTTTTTTTTTTTTTTTTTTTTTTTTTTTTTTTTTTTTTTTTTTTTTTTTTTTTTTTTTTTTTTTTTTTTTTTTTTTTTTTTTTTTTTTTTTTTTTTTTTTTTTTTTTTTTTTTTTTTTTTTTTTTTTTTTTTTTTTTTTTTTTTTTTTTTTTTTTTTTTTTTTTTTTTTTTTTTTTTTTTTTTTTTTTGTCGTTGTGTCCTTTCCTGGCTTTGGTATCAAGGTGATACTGGCTTCATAAAATGAGTTGTGGAGGATTTGTGATCAGTCTGTCTTTTTGATGTAAGCATTGAAGGCCATGAATTTTCCCCTTAGTATTGCTTTGGCTAATTCCACAATTTTGATAGCTTGTGTCCCCTATGTCATTCGAGGAATCTTTTGATTTCCATCTTAATTTCATCATTGACTCAAAGATTGTTCAGCAGGTGAATGCTGAATTTCATGAGTTTGTGTAGATTTGAGTGTTTCTCTTGAAATTGATTTCTGGTTTAATTCTACTGTGGTCTTAGAAGATACATGGTATGATTTAGATCTTTTTGAATTTGTTGAGACATGTTTTATGTTCTAAGATATGTTCAATCTTGGAGAATGCTCCACGTGCTGATAGAAGAATGTACATGTAGTAGTTTTGGGGCAGAGTGTTCTATAAATGTTTGTTAGGTCCATTTGTTCTAGAGTCCCATTTAAGTTCAGTGTTTATTTATTTATTTTATGCTTTGATGATCTGTCCAGCTCTGTTAGTAGGGTGTTGAAGTCCCCGGCAATTGTGACGCTACTGTTTATTTCTTTGCTTAGTTCTAATAGAATTTTATGAATCTGGGAACTCCTGCATTAGGATTATATTTAGGATATATATATATATATATCTCCATATATATAATCCTAATATATATCCTTATATATAAATATATATATATATTTATAATTGTTATGTCTTCTTGTTGAATTGCTCCCTTTACCAGTATATAATGACCATCTTTGTCTTTCTTTACCATTGTTGATTTAAAGTCTCTTTTATCTTATATGAAAATGGCTATACTTGCTCTCTTTTCATGTCCATTGGCATGGAATATTTTTTTCCATCCTTTGACCTTGAGTCTGTGTGAGTCCTTGTGGGTTGGATATGTTTCCTAGAGACAGCAGATACTTGGGTTGTGTTTTTCCATCCATTCAGTCAGTCTGTGTCTTTTGAGTGGAGCCTTCAGATCATTTACGTTGACTAATAGTATTGGTATGAAGGATGGTGTTCTATTCATAATGTTGAGTAGTACCTTATTACTTCGTTTTCCCTCATATGCTATTGTTTTATACAAGCTGTGAGCTTTAGCTCTGGGGTAATTTTACACTGATAGGTATCTATTGTGTCTATCCATGTATAATGCGGTTCTGAGTATTTCCTGTAGGGCAGGCCCAGTCATAACAAATATGATAAATTCCCTCACTGTTTCCTTTCTAGAAAAGTCTTTATTTCTCAATTGTTTATGAAATTTAGTTTGTAGGATACAAGATTCTTGTCTGGCTATTGTTC
>RJWJ010012233.1:0-42971 GCA_004363605.1 Indri indri
TGCTTAACATAAATTTATTTTCACCAAAAGATCGGAACACAGGAAATCTAGCTCTTTTCTTACTGAATAATCAACCTAGCAATCTACATAATGTGGCAAGTCCCCCAAAGATTACCCGTACACGCACACACACAATTCTGAGATATTTCAAAAACAAATGTTAAGCATTATATGCCCCAAAGTCCACATTTGGAGTAGATACAAAGGGTACAAATTTTTTTTTAATCTAGTTCATAATGAATACGTTACAAACAGGTTAGTTTATCAAAGCTACAAAAGTTTGGACCCGAATGGCAGAGCAAAGGAAATACCCATTTAGACAAGGAAAAACAAGAGAACGACTCAGATATACCTCCTAAGAGCTAGCTTCCGCAACCTCTTTGCCTCATCAGTGGCGGTAAGGTGATCAGGAGACAAAGACATTATTCTGCGATATTTTGAAGAGATGGGAAAGAGAAAAAGGAAATACAGGCCGGTTCCTCCTCCCCACCCCCACCCCCACCCCCAGGCAGGCTATGCCATCCCGAACTGTGTAGCCCCACCAACGGCCACTCCTCTAGCCAACTTGAGGCTTAGCACTCACCACAACACAAAAACTGACGAGCTTCTGGACTTTCGTCAGTAGATTCACTCTTTGGCCGCCTTGCCACCCCGGGTAAGCTTGCAACACTTACACGCAAACGCCGCCATCTTAGGTCTTTCACTAACCCTACAGCAGACCAAAAAAACCCGGGGTGGGCGTCACAGCCAAATAGGCCCCGCGCCTAGCCGCCGTGCACTACCCAAATGGCTCCGCCGGCAACGTGAGCCAGCCGCCCTGCGGCCCCTCCCCCAGTTTTCCCCACTGGTTGCACTTCTCTCACAGCCTCTGTTATCTCTTTTAAAATACCCTTGTTCTTCCTCCTTTTCTTTCTCTTCATTTCCATTTTCCTTTTCCATCCCAAATTTCTTTTAGCTTTGCCTTGACTCCTTTCTACCTTCCCTATTTCCAGATCTCTCGCTCTCATTAACCATCTCACAAATGTAGAGCACTTTATAATAGACAAAGCTGTCATTCACTTCTGTTATCTCACAAAGTTATTGCAACATAAGGTAAGCTGAGGACTGATTTTCCCTGTTTTATGGATAAGGAAACTTAAACCCAAAAAGGTGACCCAACTTCCCAAAAGTTCCAACAGCTAGTAAGTGTTAGAGTGATCTAGAACCTAATTCTTCTTTTTTATTTATTTATTTTTTTCTGAGACAGAGTCTCACTCTGTTGCCCGGGCTAGAGTGCCGTGGCGTCAGCCTAGCTCACAGCAACCTCAAACTCCTGGGCTCAAGCGATCCTCCTGCCTCAGCCTCCCGAGGAGCTGGGACTACAGAGGTGAGCCACCACACCCGGCTAATTTTTTCTATATATTTTTTAGTTGTCCAGCTAATTTCTTTCTATTTTTTTAGTAGAGACGGGGGTCTTGCTCTTGCTCAGGCTGGTCTCGAACTCCTGAGCTCAAACGCTCCGCTGGCCTCAGCCTCCCAGAGTGCTAGGATTACAGGCGTGAGCCACCGTGCCTGGCCCTAGAACCTAATTCTTTTCACTCAAGTAAGCCCCGTGTTCCTATAGATCACGGTCTACTTCAAGCAACTAATTGAAAAGATGGGAAAACTGAAACCAGAGATGGGATGGGTTTTGGCCTAAACGCATACAGTGAGTCCGTCAAAGGCAAAACTGGATTCAAAACAAGCTGCTTCCTTTAATTCTGTAAACAAAGGAGTCTTCCTAAAGAGGTTGGGATGCTATTCTCCAGCCTAAAAGTGCTTCCTCTCTCCTTCTTCTTTTAGACTCAGCTCAAGTCCTGACTTCTCTAAGAGGCCTCTACATTTATCAAAACGTTTATCTTTTTTGTTCTCTCTCCATGACGGAAAATACACTAGCCAGATGCCAGCCCCAAAGAATTAAAAAATCGAGACCAAAATGCGTTTATGAAGTATTATGTGTGAGTGGTGTAGAAGGTTAGTAGGTGAAGGTCTGTTCAGCACAGTTGAGGAAAAGACAATTGAGAGGTCCTAATCCCTTTTCAAGACTATAGTTTCTCTCTGCACTAATGTTGCTTCTGGCTTTCTACAAGAACCCATCATAGAACACCTCTTATTCTATTCATTTGCATCATTATTTTTTCTACCTTTATTTTGATATTGTCACCTTCACATGGAGAGTAATGGTAGAGAATTGCACAAAACATCCGGGGTTCGATGTATGACCATTTTGGTGTAAAACACCACATGAAGCCACTATGTGTTACATTGTCTGTAATGTGTCTGGAAAAAAATGACGGTCTGGATTTAAAGAAATATGTATAAATAAATAATCAGCAAGAAGCATTACTAGAGCAATAGGCTTGTAAAGCTGCTAGTTAAATTTAAAAACAAAAAAACCAATGCGCTGGTTTTATTTGGTGATGTTTCAAATTGGAAGGTGCTAGACCCAGAGACCTAGGGACAGAAAAGCTGTATTAATTCACAGACAAGGTGCAAAGTTCATACCCCTCCCTCCACCCACTCATGTTTCCCCTAGTCTACCTGCCTCGATTTCAGTCCCCCCAAAAAAAGTGACTCCAGAAAACACCAGAGACAGAGTTTCGTTGCCAGGATTGCTTTTTTTTTTTTGAGACAGAGTCTCACTCTGTTGCCCGGGCTAGAGAGCCGTGGCATCGGCCTAGCTCACAGCAACCTCAAACTCCTGGGCTCAAGCTATCCTCCTGCCTCAGCCTCCCAGGTAGTTGGGACTACAGGCACACGCCACCATGCCCGGCTAATTTTTTCTATTTTTAGTTGTTTGGCCAATTTCTTTCTATTTTTAGTAGAGATGGGGTCTCGCTCTTGCTCAGGCTGGTCTCAAACTACTCAGCTCAAACGATCTGCCCGCCTCGGCCTCCCAGAGTGCTAGGATTACAGGCGTGAGCCACTGCACCCGGCCCAGGATTGATTTTTTAAGATTGATCTTTGTGGCTTCATGGACTACTGGCAAGCCAGTGCCTATTCCATTCTCTATGGCAACCCACTTTTCCTCTTTTGTAAGTAATTGTTCCAAAGGTAAGAAAGCTGTCTCCTGCAAGGATATAAAATCCAACTAGGCAAAAGAAGGGTTGGGATTTCACCATCATCCAACCGTATTTGGCAGGCACTTACTTACAAAGTGCTCTCAGTTGGAAAATTTACTGAGAAAATTGCATAGGCAATGATCCCTGAGACATTACTTCCTGTTAGCTTTGCATTGACAATCTAAGACAAATAACAGTCCTGACAGTCAAAATGATAGATACATGCAAAGTTAGACTAAAACACAGTCATTTGAAACATGAGTTGGAAAAAGTACAATTTGATGTGGCAAGTGGAAGAACAAATATAACATAGAATTTATTCATTCATTAAGAACTTATATGTTGGCCGGGCGTGGTGGCTCACGCCTGTAATCCTAGCACTCTGGAAGGCCGAGGCGGGTGGATCATTTGAGCTCAGGAGTTGGAGACCAGCCTGAGCAAGAGTGAGACCCCCGTCTCTACTAAAAAATAGAAAGAAATTAGCTGGACAACTAAAAATATATATATATAAAATTAGCCGGGCATGGTGGCACATGCCTGTAGTCCCAGCTACTTGGGATGCTGAGGCAGGAGGATCGCTTGAGCCCAGGAGTTTGAGGTTGCTGTGAGCTACGCCGACGCCACGGCACTCTAGCCTGGGCAACAGAGTGAGACTCTGTCTCAAAAAAAAAAAAAGAACTTATATGTAATGAATAAGACTGCACAAGAGGGTAGTGGAGAGTACAGAAATGAATGCAACCCAGTATTGATCTTCAAGGAGATTCCATTCAAGTTGGGGAAGGGAAAATAAGAAGACTTCTAAAAGAATTATAAGCAGTGTCTATATTCCAGGCACTGTGGTAGGTACATAGTAGAAATAGAACTGAGGGTTGGGTGTGGGGAGAGACTACGGGGATGAATCTACCATGAATCTTAGCCTTAGGGAATTTATAGACTACTAGGGAGAAATAAAACTATTTTTTATTAGGGGATTCAAGGAGATGAAAAAGTAATACATTTCAACACCTAAAATAGTTTATAAAGTCATACATTTTGCAAGGCACTGTACTAAGTGATGTAAGGAATGGGAAAAACAACAAAAAGGAAACTTATGAATATAATGCCACCCAATAAGGGCAATATATTAAAATAAAGGCTGTATCATGAGATATAAAATCATACCACTTATACTATGTGTAAACTTGACCTGTCCTGAAGCTCCTTTTTTATTGAGATATAATTCATATAACTTAAAAAGGTCACCCTTTCTAAGAGTACAATTCAGTGGTTGTTGATATACTCACAGATTTGTGTAACTCTCACCACTATTTTTAGAACATTCTCATCACCCCAAAAAGAAACCCCATACCCATTATTAGTCACTACCCATTCCCTCTTCCCCTGACCAGTCCTGGCAAACACTATTTTTTGTCTTTATAAATTTGACTATTCTGAACATTTCATATAAATGAAATCGATAGGTGGCCTTTTGTGCCTGACTTCTTTTATTTTGTATATTCATGCATTTTTCCAGGTTCATGCATGTTGTAGCATGTATCAATACTTCATTCTTTTTTATGACTAAATATTTCATTGTATAAATATACAACATTGTTTATCCATTCATCAAATGATGCATGTTTGGGTTTCCACCTTTTGACTCCTATGGACAATGCTGCTATGAACATTAATGTACAAGTTTTTGTGTCAACAAATGTTTTCAATTCTCTTGGGTATATACCTAGGAGTGCAACTGCTGGGTAATATAGAAACTCCATGATGACCCCTTTGAGGAATTACCAGACTCTCTTCCAAGGTGCTGCATTATTTTACATTTCTACCAGCAATGTATGAATGTTCCAATTTTTCCACATTCTTGCCAAATTTGTCATTTTAATCATAGCCAGCTTAGTGGGTATTAAGTAGTATCTCATTGTGCTTTTGGTGTGCATGTTCCTCATGGCTAATTATGTAGAGCATCCTTTTATGTGTTTATTGGCCCTTTATATACCTCCTTTAGATGAATGTCTATTCAAATCCTTGTCCTATTTTTTTTTTTTTTTTTTGAGACAGAGTCTCACTGTGTTGCCCGGGCTAGAGTGCCGTGGCATCATCCTAGCTCACAGCAACCTCAAACTCCTGGGCTCAAGCAATCCTTCTGCCTCAGCCTCCTGAGTAGCTGGGACTACAGGCATGCGCCACCATGCCCAGCTAATTTTTTCTATATATTTTTAGTTGTCCAATTAATTTCTTTCTATTTTTAGTAGAGACGGGGTCTCGCTCTTGCTCAGGCTGGTCTCGAACTCCTGAGCTCAAACAATCCTCCCACCTCGGCCTCCCAGAGTGCTAGGATTACAGGCGTGAGCCACTGCGCCCGGCCCTTGTCCTATTTTTTGATGGGGTCGTCGGTCATTTATTGAGTTGTAAGAGTTTTATATGTATTCTGGATGCATGTCCATTATCGGATAAAAGATTTGCAAATATTTTCTCCTATTCCATGGGTTTTTCATCTTCTTGATATGTCCTTAGAGCACAAAAGTTTTTTATCTTTATTAAGTACAATTTATCTATTTGTTCTTTTGTTCCTTGTGGTTTTAATATCATATCTAAACAATCATTGTCTAACCTAAAGGCACAAAGATTGACAACTAAGTTTTCTTCTAAGAGTTCCATAGTCTTAGCAGTTACATTTAGGTCTTTGATCTATTTTGAGTTAATTTTTGTATATGATGGGAGATAGAGCTCCAACTTCTTTCTTTTGTGGGTAGATATCCAGTTTTCCCAGAACCATATGTTTAAAAGTATTCTTTCTTTGTTTAAAATCAATTGACCATAAATGTAAGGGTTTATTTCTGGACTCACAATTCTATTCCCTTAATTTATATGTTTAACTTTATGAGAATCCCACAGTCTTGATGACTATAGCTTTGAAGTGAGTTTTGAAATCAAGAAGTATGAGTGCTCCAAATTTATTCTGGATTGTTTTAGAGATTCTGATCCCTTGGAGTTTCGTGTGGATTTTAGGATCAGTTTATCAATTTCTGCAATAATCAAGCTGGGATTTTGATAGGGATTATATTGAATCTGTAGATAAATTTGGAGAGTTTTGACATTTTAACAATATTAAGTCTTCCAATTCATAACACAGGATAGACGTCTTCCCATAAACTTAGGTATTCTTAAATTTTTTTCAATAATGTTTTGTACTTTTCTGTGTACAAGTTTTAAACTTCTTTTGTTAAATTTATTCCTAAGTACAGGTATTTTTTTATGCTATTGTAAATGGAATTGTTTTCTTAATTTCATTTTCAGATTGTTCATTGCAAGTCTTTAAAAATACAATTGCTTGTTGTATATTGGTTTTGTATTATACAACCTTATTAAAGTGGTTTGTTAGTTCTAGTTCTAGTACAGTTGTCCCTCAGTATCCAAAGGGAATTTGTTCCAGGAGCCCCCGCGGATACTAAAATCCTTGGATGCTCAAGTCTCTTATATAAAATGGAGTGGTATTTACATATAACCTACATATATACTTTCACATACTTTAAATCATCTCTAAATTACTTATAATATCTGATACATGTAAATGATATGTAAAGCGTTGGTATACTGTATTTATTTTATATTTGTATTCTTTTATTGTTGTATTTTTATTTTTATTGTTTTATTTTTGATCTGTGATTGTTTGAATTCATGGATGCAGAACCCATAGATATGTAAGGCCAACTGTAGTTTTTTCTGGATTCCTTAGGATTTTCTATACACAGGATTATGTCATTTAAAAGTGGGTATAGTGTTACTTTTTCCTTAATAATCTGGTTGCTTTTACTTTTTCCTTGCCTAATTGTCCTGGACAAAAACCTCCAATACAAAGGTGAATAGGAATGGTCAGAGCAAACGTTCTTGACTTATTCCTGATCTTAGGAAAAAAAGATTTTCATAGGTGTTAGATTAGCTTCCTATTACCACTGTAACAAATTACTGCAAAGTTAGTGCCTTGAAATAATATAGATTTATTCTCTTACACTTCTGGAGGTCAGAAATCTGAAATCAGTTTCATTTGGTTAAAATCAAGGCATCATCCATTTCTTTGCATTTGCTTGCTTCTAGAGGGTACAGACATTCCTTTGTCTATTGGCCCCTTTCTCCATCTTCAATCCAGCAGTGTAGCATCTTCTCTAATCCCTCACCCCTGTTTCTGGCCTCTCGTCTTCTCTTTGACTTTGATCCCCTGCCTCCCTCTTGTAAGGAATCTTGTGATTTTATTGGGCCCACCCAATTCATCCAGCATAGTCTCCCCATCTCTAGACCTTAATTTAATCACATCTGCAAAGTCTCCTTTACCATGTAAGGTAACATATTCGTAGGTTCTGGGGATTAGGACATGGACATCTTTCATCGAGGGCACTATTCAACATACCAAAGATGGCCTTTATCTTCCTTGAAGGGCAAATTTTAAGTTCTCTTCTATTCCTATTTTGTTGAGTATCCTAGTTTTTGTCACGAAAAGGTTTGGATTTTGTCAAATGATTTTTCTGCATCTTTTAAGATGATCGTGTGGTCTTTGTGCTTTATTTAATTAATAGGGTGATTGATTTTCCTATGTTGAACCAACCTAGCATTCCTGAAATAAATCCCACTGGATCATGATGTATAATCCCATTTAGCACTTCATGCCCACTAGAATGGCTATAACCAAAAAGACAGACAAACAAGTGTTGGCAAAAATATGAAGAAATTGGAACCCTCATACATTGCTGGTGGTAACATACAGTGGGGAATAGTTTGGCAGTTCCTCAAAAAGGTAAACATAGAGTTATCATATGACCCAAAGTTTTTCTTCTAGGAAAATACCCCCCAGAGAAGTTAGAACATAGGTTCATACCGAAACTTGTTTATAACAGCATTGTTCATAATAGCCCCGAAGTAGAAATAACTCAAATATCCATCAACTGATGAGCGGATAAACAAAATGTAGTATATCCACACAATGAAATATTATTTAAAATAAATGTAATACTGATACATGAATGGACTTTGAAAACATTATATGCATGAAAGAAGCCAATCACAAAAGACCACATATTCTGTATTATTTATATAAAACGTCTAGAATATACAAATCTATAGAGATGCAAAGTAGATTTGTGGCTGCCTAGGACTAGGAGGAAAGGGGTTGGGGGTGAGGATAGTGGGGGCTGACTACCAATAGGTAGAAGATTTCTCTTTGTGGTGATATAAATTTTCTAAAACTAGATTATAGTGATAGTTGCACAACTCTGTAAAATACTAAAAACCATTGTATTGTACACTTTAAATGAGTGAACTTTATGATACGTAAATTATATCTCAAAAAGCTGTGAAAAAAGTAATGTAAAACATTACATTAAAATATGATTTATCATGATTACTGAGTTTTTTGAAGTTCTCTGAAATTTTATACCAAAGGCGAGTGCATTACTCACCTCACCCTAATCCTGACTCTGGGAATAAGTGACTCCCAAAGCCTCTTTGCATAAAATAACATTGTCCACAAGCTAATGAACCCTAAAATTTCAATCTTCAGAGATTGTCCCTTTAACCAAAAGTTTTCATTCTTGTTAGAATGTTAATTCGGGCTGGGCCAGGTTTAGGCTGAGGCAGAAGGATCACTTGAGCTCAGGAGTTTGAGGTTGCAGTGAACTATGATAACACCACTGCACTCTAGCCCAGGCAACAGAGCGAGACCCTGTCTCAAAAAAAAAAATAATAATAGGCCGGGCGCGGTGGCTCACGCCTGTAATCCTAGCACTCTGGGAGGCCGAGGCGGGCGGATCGTTCTGAGCTCAGGAGTTCGAGACCAGCCTGAGCAAGAACGAGACCCCGTCTCTACCAAAAATAGAAAGAAATTAATTGGACAGCTAAAAAAATATATATATAGAAAAAATTAGCCGGGCATGGTGGCGCGTGCCTGTAGTCCCAGCTACTTGGGAGGCTGAGACAGTAGGATCGCTTGAGCCCAGGAGTTTGAGGTTGCTGTGAGCTAGGCTGATGCCACGGCACTCGTCCCAGGCAAGAGAGTGAGACTCTGTCTCAAAAAAAAAAAAAAATAATAATAGCTACAAAATTTATTATGGAATACACAATATAAAAAGGTATAAATTATAACATCAAAATGTAAAATGTTGGGGGTATTAAAAATGTTGAGCTTTTTATGTGATCAAAGTTAAGTTGTTAGTTTAAAATAGCCTGTTATAACAATAAGGTGTTTTTATATAAGCATTATGATGCCGCAAAGCAAAAATCTATAGTAGGTACACACAATATGAACAGTAAGGAATAAAAACATACCAGTAGAGGAAAACATCTAATCATTAAGGAAGATAGCAAGTGAGAAAGAAAGGCACAAAGGATCTACAAAAATGGAACAAAACATGACAGTAGTAAGTCCTTACCTATCAATAATTACCTTGAATGTAAATGGATTAAATTCTCTAATCAAAAGACATAGAGTAGCTGAATGGATAAAAAATAAGACCCAACTGTATGCTGCCTACAAGAGCTTCACTTAACTTGCAAGGATACACATAAACTCAAAGTAAAGGGATGAAAAAAGATATTCTATGCATCCTATGTTAGAACACAAAACAAGTCTTAACAAATTTAAGAAGATTGAAATCATATCAAATATCTTTTTTGACCACAATGGCACTAAACTAGAAATCAATAACAAAAAATTTTAGAAAATTCATAAATGTAAGGAAAATTAAACAACACGCTCCTGTACACCCAGTGGGCTAAAACCAAAATTAAATATGAAATTTAATAATATCTTGAGCAAGCAAAAATAGAAACACAATATACCAAAACTTATGGGATGCAGCAAAAGCAGTTTTAAAAGGGAATTTTACCACAATAAATGCACATACATCAAAAAGAAGAAAGATCCCAAATAAATAACCTAACGTTCCACCTCAAGTACTAGAAATAGAACAAACTAAGCCCAAAGTTGGTAGAAGGAAGGAAATAATAAGATCAAAACAGAAGTAAATGTAATAGAGACTGTAAAAGGAATAGAAAAGATCAATGAAACTAAGCATTGGCTTTTTGAAAGATAAACAAAATCAACAAACCTTTATTGAGACTAAGGAAAAAAGTGAGAAGAAATAAATAAACACCAGGAAATTGGATAACCTAGAAGAAATGGATAAATTCCTAGAAACATACAACATACCAAGGCTGAATCATGAAGAAATACAAAATCTGAACAGACCAATAATGAGTAAGGAGATTAAATCAGTAATGAAACATCTCTCATCAAAGAAAAGCCCAGGATCTGATGACTTCACTGCTGAATTCTACCAAACATTTAAAGAATACCAATCTTTCTCAAAATATTCTGATACATTTTAGAAGAGGGAATATTTCCAAACTCATTTTATGAGGCTAGTATTACCCTCATACCAAAGCCAGACAAGGACACTATAGGAAAAGAAAATTAGAGGCCCGTATCCCTGATGAACATAGATGCAAAAATCCTCAACAAAATATTAGCAAATTTAATTCAACAGCCCATTAAAAATATCATTCACCATGATCAAGTGGGATTTGTCCCTGGGATGCAAGGATGGTTCAACATACACAAATGAATAAATGTGATACATTAAACTAACAGAATGAAAGAAAAAATCCATATGATCATCTCAAAAGATGCAAAAAAAGCATTTGCCAAAATTCAACATCCTTTTATGGTAAAAACTCTCAACAAATTAGGTATAGAAAGAATGTACCTTAACACAATAAACAAGCCCACAGCTAACATCATAATAAATGTGGAAAGCTGTAAGCTTTTCCTCTAAGATCGGCAACAAGACAAGGATGCTCACTCTTACCACCTGTATAGTACTAGAGCTCAGCTAGAGCCATTAAACAAGAAAAAGAAATAAAAGGCATGCAAATTGGAGAGGAAGAAATTAAATTGTCTCAGTTTGCAGAGAACATGATCTTACATACAGAAAGCCCTAAAGAATCCACCAAAAATCTGTTTGAATAAACAAATTCAGTAAAATTATAGGACACAAAATGAACATACAAAAATCAGTAGCACTTCTATACACTGACAACAAACCATCCAAATAAATCAAGAAAACAATCCCATTTAAAATAGCTACCAAAAAATTAAATACTTAGGAATAAACTTAACCAAAGAAGTGAAAGATCTGTACACTGAAAACTATAAAACATTCATAAAAGAAATTGAAGAAGACAATAAATGGAAATCCTGTGTTTATGGATTGGAAAAAATAATACATATATTTTTTTTCTTAGAGACAGAATCTCCCTTTTTCTTTCAGGGTGGAGTGCACTGGCACAATCATAGCTCACTGCAGCCTTTTGAACTCCTGGGCTCAAGTGATCCTCCTGCCTCAGCATCCCCAGTAACTGGAACTATAGACGCATGCCACCCACCCCATTGATTTTTTTTCTTATTTTTTGTAGAGACTGGGTCTTGTTATGTTGCCCAGGCTGTTCTTGAACTCCTGGCCTTCCAGGAGTCCTGGAACTCCCTTCCTCGTCAGCCTCCCAAAGTGCTGGGATTACAGGCATGAGCCACCATGCCCAGCCAGAATTAATATTATTAATGTGTCCATACTGCCCAAAACAATCTCCAGATTCATTGCATTTCCTATCAAAAGTTAAATGACATTTTTCACAAAAATAGAAAAAATCCTAAAATTTGTATGGAACCACAACAGGTCACAAATAGCCAAAGCAATCTTGAGCTAAAAGAACAAAGCTGGAGGCATTGCATTATCTTTTTTCAAAATCTACTACAAAGCTACAGTAATCAAAACATCATGGTACTGGCATAAAAAGAGATACATCGACCAATCGAATGTAGTAGAGAGCCCAGAAATAAATCCATGAATTTACAGTCCATTGATTTTCAACAAAGAGGACAAGAGCACACAATGGGGAGAGGCTAGTCTCTTTAATAAATGGTGCTAGGAAAACTGGATATCCATATACAGAAGAATGAAATTAGACCCTTATCTCACACCATATACAAAATAAACTCAAAATGGGATAGACTTAACCATAAGACCTGCAACTGTAAAACTACTAGAGTAAAACATAGGGAAAAAAAGTTCCATGAAATTGATCTGGGCAATTTTTTAAAAATATGAACCCAAAAGCACAGGCAACAAAAGCAAAAATAGACAAGTGGGATTACATCAAACTCAAAAGCTTTTACACAGCAAAAGAAACAACAGAGTGAAAAGACAACCTATGGAATGGGAGAATATATTTGCAGACCTTACAGGCTATTCAAATGTGAACTCATCATTATGTTACAACCTCACAATGATTTTATTTTACAGAATTTACCCCAACCAACTTCCACACACGTATACACACTGAAAAAACATTAATACACTATAACACACATACTCGGAGCATGAGTTGAATGTTTCTTGTCCTTTCAAAATTCACATGTTGAAATCCTAAGCCCCAAGGTAATGGCATTAGAAGGTGGGACTTTTAGAAGATGATTAAGTCATGAGGGTAGACCCCTCATGAATAGGATTAGAACCCTTATAAAAGAAGCCCTAGAGAGCTCTTGTGCTCCTTCTGCCATGTTAGGACACAGCAAAAATATGGCCATATATGAGTCAGGAAGTAAACCCTCGCCAGATGCCAAATCTGTCAGCTCCTTGATCTTTGACTTCCTAGCCTCCAGAACTGTGGGAAAAAATTTTGTTGTTTATAAACCACCCAGTCTATAGTATTGTGTTATAGCACCCCAATTAGACTAAGATACTTTACTACTGGAAATAGTCATTAGCATCTTAAAATCTAATCAGATTAGAGAGCCAATTCCAGTAATCCCAGAAACAGTTCAAAAACAGATGAGTTTAACATTCTGTTAAACATCTTTACATTCTTTAACATCTTTAATATTCACTCTCAGTACCAAATTCTGTTTTAGTCAGGGTTCTTCAGAGAAACAGAACCAATGGGCAGATAGGTACGTAGGTAGATATTATAGATAGATAGTAGAAAAATAGATGGACAGATAGAGAAATAGAGGCAGAGGTAAAGCTAGATGAAGAGATTTATTATGAAGAATTGGCTCATACAATTATGGAGGCTAAGAAGTCTCACCATCATCTCCTGTCTGCAAGCTGGAGACCCAGAAAAGCCAATGGTGTAGTTCAGTCCAATTTTTAAGGCCTGAGAACCAAGGGAAGCCAATGGTAGAATTTTCTATCTGAACACAGAAGACTGATGTCTTGACTCAAGGAGTCAGAGAGAGCAAATTCATTCTTCGTCTGTCTTTTTGTTCTATTCAGGCCCTCAACAGATTGGATGATGCCTACTTACATTAGGGAGGGCGATCTGCTTTACTCTGCTGATTCAAATGCTGATCTCATCCACAAACACCCTGACAGACACATCCAGAATTGATGTTTAGCCAAATATTTGGGGACCCCTTGATCCTGTCAAGTCAACACATGAAATTAACCATCACAACATGGTAGTTAAGTTCTCAGGCTGGGCTGTAAAAAATCTATTGAACTCTTGTAAAAAAGTGCCTCATTTGACACAGGAACACTAATGAACATGGAAATAACAGTGCTGATTTGAGTGCTGGGTCCTGGAAGAAGGTCCTGTTAATTCATGGGGTGAAACATAGAAAGAGGAAAGAAAGAGAGTTACCCTCTACCTTCTTGGGCAGAGAGCCAGTTCATCAGCAAAATATTCAAACAGGAAAGTTTGCTTTTCGTAGCTCATTGCTTTATACAGGTCCTCTTCCCAGACACCGGAGTGCCAATACCCTTAGGCTCATCCAAGGAGATCACATTTGTATTCGTTTCTATTGCTGAATAACAAAATAATACAAACTTAATGGCTTAAAATAACAGCCACTTATTAGCTCACAGTTCCAATGGATCAGGAGTCTGGCATGGCTTAGCCGGATCCTATGCTCAGGTCTCACAAGGCTGAAATGAAGGTGTCAGCCAGGGCTACAGTTCTCATCTGGGTCTCAGGGTCTTCATCCAAGCTCATTTAGGATGTTGGCAGGATTTAATGCATTTCATACATAGGACTGAGGTCCTCATTTTCCTGCAAGCTGTCGACTAGTGGCTATTCTTATCTCCAAGAGGCTACCCATGTTCCTTTCCACTTATCTCCCTCCATTTTTAAACCAGCAACAGAGAACTTCTCAGGCATCAAATCCCACTAGTACTTCAAATCCCTGACTTCCTCTTCCATGAC
The DNA here is from genome assembly GCA_004363605.1 of Indri indri. NCBI lineage: Eukaryota > Metazoa > Chordata > Mammalia > Primates > Indriidae > Indri > Indri indri. The sequence continues at coordinate 14,322 of RJWJ010012233.1, forward strand.
TAGTTGGAGAAAACTTTCTATTTTTAAAGGGCTCCTGTGATTGGATCAGACCCACCCAGATAATCTCCCTATTTTACAGTCAAGTGATTTACCATCTTCATTTCATCTGCAAAATCCCTTCACAGCAGTACCCAGATTAGTGTTTGATTGAATAACTGGAAGATGGTGTGTATACATCAGGGACTCAGTAATCTGTGGGGTCATCTTAGAATTCTACCTACCATATCACTGAAGTCTGCTAAACCCCACAAAGTGGCCTACCCTCTCTACCAGAACTCAAACTCCCTGTCCCAGAGATCCTAATATTCACTGTATCATCAGGAAACATAAGCTGATTATTCACCTTTCAATAGTGGGCCCTCATTTGGCACAGTAACACTAATAAGTAAGGGTCTGATAGCTGCTCTAACCCTCCCAGATGTATTTGTACACATAGGAAAAAAGTGCTTATTTATCTCAATGTATTTTCATATAGTATATTTTCAGGTAGTAAAACAAAGTTATGCAAATAATTTAAGCTAAATGAGGAAAGATAGGGCAGAAGGACACCATATATAGTCAGGCAAGACCTATTTGGGGACTTACCCCTATCCTTTTCATGTCCCCTGAGCTGTTCCTATTAATCACAGCTTTATCCCTTCCTCCCACAGGTTTTCTGCAAATTCATTTTATTTTCTCCTAAATGGCTCAACTGCCAGTGGTATCTGAGCACTCTTTTCTGGGAGAAGAGGGAGGAAAGCAAGAGACAGGAAAGCAGAGACGTAGTTAATACTTCCATGGAAGTATCATTTGTGAAACAAGCTTTTGTAAGATAGAGACTGTCTAAAACATGACTTCAGAAGTTGTAGGAAATCTCCTTGCCCTATAAATGACTTCACATAATGGTTCACAAATGCTTATCGAGAGAGACCTTTTTTATTATCTTTAGTTTGGGCTTTGAGAGCAAAGCTTGAATTCCTCAAGAGCAATTGTCATTCCCTGGACAGGCTTTCATTTTATACAAAGGAAAGGAATGTCCATTACTCTCTCTCAGTTAAAGTTCAACTCAAGCTTTCAGTTGTTTTTCTCTTCTTCTGAATTTTCAAGTGGATATTGGAACCTATTTCTTTTCACACACTGAGTTTTACATATGACCACAAGCAAAATCAGGAATTCAACTCACAAACTAACTGCCAACTCCTTCATATTTCTCGTCCTTTCATTTACACTGCTAGGCACTCTGAAGTTATAAAGATATAAAATACCCTGCTCTGAAGGAGTTTATAGCCCAGTAGAAGAACTGGAACACATAGAAGTAAAAATGCAATTGAGGCTATAAATACCAAACATCTGCCCACTGCTTCTTGGGTAAGGTCCAAGCTCTCTACCCTGGAAGTCAAGCTATGCCTGTGTGCCTATGGCTGCTCCAGCCTCGTTTCTCACTACTCTTCCTCAATTTCTCCCAAAACCAATTTACACAGTAACCCACCATGCCTATTCTGTGTATCTTTACCTTTGCCTAGGCTGCCCTTGCCTCCCTGCCCCACCCCCACTCCATTCTTCTTCACCCCTCTAAATCTTACCCATCCTTCAAGACCCTAGTCTTGAAACCTCTCCTGACCACATAAAGGGTCCCCTTCTCTGAAATATAGCACTCATTTCACCCTTGGAATACAACTGCTTTGTGTGGAAGTTGTTTTTTATTCACTTTAGCCTTTTCTCCTCACCTAGATCAGAAGGGGTTTAAGAGACTTAAGTTTTTTAAACTCTGTATTTCCCATAACAAAGCCCAACTCAGTGCTCAGTTAAGACTTCACTAGTTAATTCACTAATTCACTAATTAGAGTAAGAAAGGGAGTGACTGGTGAGAAATGGCTTTGTAATGCACACTGAGGCCCTCTTAGAGAAGAATGTATCCACTAATCACAAAATATTCACTCTAGTTAGCTTTTCTGGAGAAAAATAAAAACCACAGACAGGGTCAAATTTTTCCCTCAAAAAAATAAACTTACCTCCGTAGAAAATCTGACCAAGTTGTCCTGAGGAGACCAGACCACAGAGTTCAGGCTATGTCTTCTCTCACCCCTCCCCACACTCCACCTCTATCACTCAGAAAAGATGAAGCCTAGATCTAAAAAAGTTTATTTCTAAAATGACAATTTTAACAGAAATTTGAAATTTATTAAAATTTATTAAATTTATTTATTTAAATAAATTTAATTTATTAAAAGTTATTCTGACGTGCAGAAATGGGTCTAACCGGATGCTTCGAATAGGAGAGAGAGGACAGGGTCCCAGGGCCTTCCCTTTAACCTCTGTTTCTCCTTTCTTTAGGAACCTCTAACAAGGCCTTAAGCTCCCCGAGTACAGAGACCCTATCTTACTTATAGCTTTAATTTACATAGCATGACCTAACACTGTGCTCAGCAAATACATACTCACACTCAGCAAAGGCTCATTGAAATAAATACAGACACTTAGAAGTTACAGATCAATGGTATCCAATACTGAGAGCAGGATGAGAGTGGATGTTTTGGCTAATTAACAAACCACAAGCAATTATTTAGTGCCTCATTCAAGAAAACATGGTTACTGCTTTAGGGGATACAGAGTTGAGCAATACACGATTCCTGCCCTCCAAAAATTCAAAATCTTATTGGGAAGATAAGACACACTCACTTCCAGAAAAATATCAGCTTAGTCTTGGGTAGAAAAAAAGTTGGACTAGAAGTCAGGAGTAGTGCTGGAGTTCTATTAACTGTTGATTGTTTGCAATCTTGGACAAGTAACCTCTCTGGACATGTTTCTTTCTCCTTTGTTCCATCTGACTTGTAGGGTTATTTAACAGTTCAGATAAATTAGAGGATTTACTCACATAAAAAAGTGTAAAATGCAAACCTAAAGTAATACATGGTTAGAATATCATATTGTTATTGTGTCAGACAGCGTGGTTCAGATTATAGACGTGCCTTTTGGCTATCACCATTACCACAAGAAGAATCCCACTCTCTTTCCTGGCAGCCTCTCTCCACACACAAGCATTTATATCCAGGGGAAATTAACTTTTACTGAAGGTCAAGGATAGTCTTCAAAAGTTGTGAAAGGCAATCACAAAAAGATACCCTCCTGAGGTGCGTGGATGGGAATTCCCAATGTTTTCTCCCTACCATTTCCCATTTGGAAATAAAGAGACAATCAATTTGGCCTAGTCTCCCCCCTCTTATAGTACTAGTTGGCAAATCAAATATATTCCAGGGGCCAGGGAAGTAATATAAACGAGTTGTCACCAGACAGAAGACAGCAGCGAGTTGCAGAGACTATGGGCAACTAGAGAATACGTGCTCCATGTGATGTGCACATACAGTAGTAACATTCATTGAGTGTCAGGCAGGTGGGAGTGGGGAGGAGGGGATGGGTATATTCACACCTAATGGGTGTGGTACGGTGCGCACCATCTGGGGGATGGACACGCTTAAAGCTCTGACTTGGGCAGGGTAAAGGCGATATATGTAACTTAAACATTTGTACCCCTGTAATATGCTGAAATAAATTTTTTTTTTTTTTTTTTTTTGAGACAGAGTCTCACTTTCTTGCCTGGGGCGAGTGCCGTGGCGTCAGCCTAGCTCACAGCAACCTCGAACTCCTGGGCTCGAGCAATCCTACTGTCTCAGCCTCCCGACTGGCTGGGACTACAGGCATGTGCCACCATGCTCGGCTAATTTTTTTCTCTACATATTTTTAGCTGTCCAATTAATTTTCTTTCTATTTTTGGTAGAGATGGGGTCTCGCTCTTGCTCAGGCTGGTCTCGAACTCCTGAGCTCAGAACGATCCGCCCACCTCGGCCTCCCAGAGTGCTAGGATTACAGGCGTGAGCCACCGCGCCCGGCTGAAATAAAAATTTTTTAAAAAATGAAGCAACAGTGAGCCTGAACATTGAACTTCAAAAGACTTGTCCACTTACCAAAAGGTCAGTTTAAAAAGGGACTCGGTTGATCTTTTGTCTCTTTCTTGGCCATCTGGCATCCTCTAGCTTAATCCCTTTCAACTCCCTACAAATTTTCCACTTAAAGTGGAGCCTAGCAGGGAAAAGAAGACCGTACTGGATAGAGAAACTAGAAACCTGGATTTTTAGCCCCAGCTCTGCCCATGACTTCCCACATGCCTATTTCCAAGTACACCATCCTGAATACCATGCCCAGCAAGTGGCAGCATGTCTTTGAGCCTCAGTTTCCTTAACTGTAAAAACAAAGGGCTTGGATTCTGATCTCTAAATGCCCTTCAACTGAATCATTCTGTATTTAGACTCAGGCTGAGGAAGTTGGAGTGTAAATGGTTCATTTTTTGTTACCCATGCCAGCATTCCCTGCTATCCCTGGGCCTGGAAACAGCCTGACTTAACTTTGGATTGGCTCAAATTCGGAGGAGTCAGCTTTCAATGGATAAAAAATTTTTCCTTACAGCTTAGCCATCAGTCAGAGAACATGGCTGCCTTTGCAGGAGGAAACTGATCAATATTGCTTGGATTGCCTGCCAGCTGCAAGTAAGGGAAGCGGGATTGGATACAGGAGGTAAAAGTGAATAAGCGACACGTGAGGAAAAAAGTAGTGGTAGTAGCACCAACTCTGGGAGATCTTCGACCCTTACCCTTCTTTGCTCTGTAGCCATGTGGCCCGTATTCACCTCAGCCATGTCCTAGTTTCCCACCAACTTTCTTCTGGTGCCTATTAGAGAATATCCCTTCCTGGATAGCCTGCTCAGCAGGAGCATCAAGGTACATGAGGGAAGCCAGGTAGGAAAGACAGGGAAGGATTGCCTTGGGAGTCTATCTGCTTGGGGGAGGGGGACAGAGGGCAGTGGAATTCTGGAGCCACGTCTCCTCACCACAAGGGCAAGTCTCCCAGTGGCTGGGTACTTAAATTAGCCATGATGAAAGACTTGAGAGTTCTGACTGATGGGAGGAGGCTGTGAGAGGTAAGGCAAAGGAATCTCACTGAGAAAGATACTGCCAGTTGGGTTGAAGGGGTTAGTAAGGTCCCAGAGCCCATAGCCAGGCTATTAGTGTAGGTCCAAGAGGCAGTATGTTTGAAAGATGGAGTAGCCGTCTCTCCCTTGCCCCAAATTCACTGAACAGGTGGCTTAGCTGCCTGGGGGAAACAGAACTGCAATTCAGCATGCTGTCTACCCACCCAGAACCCCCTTCCCGGGGAAGGGAGATGTGAGGCTTTCCCTATTGCTTCCATTACCTGCCTCCCTCTCCTTCTGCTTTCTCCTGGGGCTTGGCTAATGAAATTTTAGAAAACTAATCATTCTCTAAAACTTGTATGTCCTGGAAAGGAATAAAGGTTAATTCAGTGTGAAAAAAAGCCAATCCTTTAACCCAAGAAACTGTCCTTCCTTTAAGGGCTCCTGCAGAGGGAAGTCAAAAAGAGGGGAGGGTAGCATAGGTGATATCTTCACCTCGTTATATAGCTCTGGTGGTCCGTCACCCACCGTTTCATTGGAGAATATGAGCCCAATAACATTGAGTGCAACGCCTGAGTCTCTTCTCACCCTCACTCTCTTCGAAAAATAGGAAACAGATCCTTTGTGGAGAAACGAAAACGCCCTTTAGCGTCTCCTCCACACTCTCCATCCTGGAATTTCTCCAATTTATTCCCCTTCTTTCCTTCCAGTCTTTGTCTCTACCCTTCAGATTAGACCAAAGCATCAAAAGAGGTGAGCCATCCAATCCTGAACTTTCTAAGAGAGGAGCAATTTCCCCAGATCTCCATGGGCCTATCTCCCCAACAAAATCCACCCAATGGTGCGATGTTATGGGGGAAACCTTCTGAGAGAGTGAGGATGGGGTTAGGCAAACCACCACACAGGCAACTGGTACAATAGCCAAGACTTCCTAATGACTAATACATAGGCCTACATGGGAAATGACACAACTGACAGTGACATCTGTGAGTCAGTGGATGTTGAGGTCTGTCAGTACAAAGGCTATAGCCACAGCTTTTCTCTACTTGGTAGAGCTCTGGAGGCCATAATGACCCCACAGAGCTTCAAACTGCTATTTTACTACAAAAAGTTTTCCTCCATTCATGAAGTTTTTGGGGAACTGAAATTTTCTCTGAATCACACAAAAGTACAGTTCTTCAGTCAGATAGGGCTGTCTAGAAAAGATATAGAATATGTGCATATATTCTTTGGGTGTATTTCTATCTGTTGTGTGTGAATATGTATCTAATGTGTGTACATGTGTGTAGAGTATAGCATATGTGGTTTTGAGAGAAAAAATTTAAACTAAGTTGTACATAGTATTGCTTTCCTGGCACTCTAGGAGTGATGCCAATCATTATTCCAGGAAGTAATTAAATAGGCCCCAAGAATTATTTTTCTCAGATTTTCTAGTTTGGTACCTTGGTAAGCTGGCAGATCTGCTAGCACTGCCAAAAGACAAGAGAAGTACTGTGCTAGAAGCCCCAAGGGCAGAGTGTACTGGCAGGCTCTCTACTCTCTACAGCCAGGCTCAGCTAACTCTCTCCCTTATGAAGCCTTCCTCTCTTGAACCTTGGCTCTGGTCTGATCACAGCACCAAGATCCATTGAATTTTCTGTGACAGATTCACAGGGAGGTGAATTATCTTAAGACCATTCTGAGAAGTATATCCTAAGCCTTACATACCAGAAGATAGTGAGGTATCCAACCCTGAGACTAAACCAAAGTCAGGGTGTTGGTGGCATTGGTAGGAAGGGAGAAGTCAGCCTTCAAAAAAATTGGAAAGCAGGTTAAGCTGAATCCTTGCATCCCTCCTTTCCTGAGCAATGCATCCGTCTCAGGCACCCTGTCCAACTCCACCCCACCCCAACTTCCTTACCAGACGTCTGAAACCTTACCCATTTCCTGCCTATTAATAGATTATGGACCCTTTTCCCACTTAGGCGGCTGTTTCAGTACTGAAGACTCTTAGAAATTGTGTGCCTAGCTCCCTCAATATTTATCTAGAAAACTGAGTTCCATAACTGGGAAGTGATTTGCCCAAGGTTACACAACAAGTTGTAGAACTGGGTGTCTCCTGATTCCTTGATCCATGTTTTCTGCTACAACATAGCGAGTCTTGATCTTTGTTCTCTTTATCAAGTGTCTTATATTCCCATTGGCTTTACATGGATCAGGAGCAGACCTCTCTCCAAGTTCAGGATGTCTCCTCTGTGCCTTTACACGTAAGAACTGTTTTTAACAGTCTCCTCTTTGGTTTATCTGTATGTATGTCATGTTGGTTCTAGCAAAAACTCATTTTCCTGTCAAGGTCCTAAGTGCCCAATACAAGGAGGAAGAGGGCTTTCTCAGTGGCAACCTAGGAGGGAGGCTCTGCCCTATGTAACTCTTCCCATGGAGTGAATCCCTAGGGGTTTAATGGGCTGACCCCTAGAAGAATAACAGGTTCTGAAACCGTAAGAAAGTGTGATAGTGGGTCGAAAGCCAATATAGAGGCCCAGATACCTCAACATTAATGCCGAGTACTAAACACGAAGCCCAGAGATTCTCGATGGGGAGTAGGAAATATTTCCCGTTTGAAATCTCCTTGACATTGCTTTTTTTTCTCTTCCTGTGTCACTGAACTTCTTGATTTCTAAGTTTGTGGTATTGTGCTCTCTTTTGTTATTTCTTATGGAAGCAAAAACCCTCTGAGAGAATCCATCCCTTCATACTACCTGGTGCCTCTCCATCAGACCACATTGGTCTTTAGCTTGGAAAAGGTGGGATTGAGTCCCTCTACTGCTCAGTACATTAGAGAATACCCTACTTGTGGTTAGTCTTTGGGTCTTTTTCTCCTCCTCTCCATCTTATTCACTTATTTGTGGTGTCCAAGATAGGACCTTGCTTGTGAAATTTGGTTTGATTTCCTCTTCTTTTCCTCAAGAGGCTTCCAGTAGCCTCCTCTCCAAAACTGGTAAACAATTCAGTGTCATGGTCTAATGGTTGTGAACTCACATTTTCCCTGTTTCCCCAACTCCTGTTATGTTTTCTTGCTTCTATTTTTTAGCTGTTTTTCTCCTGCCTAGCCTCCCTCACATCCCCCTCCCCCCACCCAAGTTTGGATTCTATGGGCTATTCATGATAAAATGAAGATGGAAGCTAGGTGCAAGACAGCATGTCAATATCATTCTCTAGCCTGGTAACAGCTAAATTTCTGTAAGTGTGTGTATATCTGTGCATCTGTGTAGGGTAATGTTTGGCTACTAAATTTCAATATTCTCAAATAAGTGGATGCCAGAGGAAGAAACATTAAATGAAAAATATATCCTGCTCTTCAATGAAATAAAATTCTCTGGGCTTGTTAGCCACCCAGGCACTGCCTGCCCCTTGAACTCCACATCACCCATGTCTTTATCTCTGTTTCTTAGTGAGCCTGTCAGTTTGATTGAAATGCCATTTTTATGAAACTCATACAATTTGTATTCCTGGTAAGAAGTAAGGAGGGAAAGATGCTTAATAAGGTCCATTTCTTTATTAAATTAAAGAGTGACTGCTCTGTGCCAAGCGCTGAGACTGAAGCTAAGGATATATTCATATATGAATAAGCCATGGTTCCTGCTCTCAAAGATATAGAACTGTAAGCATCCTAGGAATAGTAAAAAATGTTAGAAGAGTTGAGAGAAGGGAACGATCATCCATGATGTGGTCATCAGAAACTCCTACAGGGAGGAAGTAAGACTTGAATTGGACTTTTGATTGAAATGGGAGGGAACATATAGTTGCAGCACAGAACTGTTCTGGAGGCTAAGCCTGTCTACAATGGGAGTATGGAGTGGTAAGAAGAAGCAACTCAGGAAGGCCCCCATCCCTGGTGCCTGAAATCTTTTTTGCAGGTGACGTAATTTCCATTTCATTATCATATAAGGCCAGATAGAAGAATCTTTCCTGAGACTGAGTTCGAAGAGGGGGATGAGTACAAGACACTGAAGGTCAGTGAGGTCAAGGGGTAGGCAGCACCAGAGATGGCTAACAAGCCCAGAAATGCAAGTGTCTGTGCACCTGAGTCAAATATCAAATTAACAATGTAGTCCTGATCCTCCCTGTAATCTAATGAGTCCCTCTACTGGTTCTAGCAAGTTAGTGGAGAGTTATGTTACTGACTTCAGCCTGATTCCCAGAGCCAGATGGACCTGATATACCACCCTAGAGCACAAGTTAAGCCCTACATGTGGGAAGAATAGGCAGCCACATATATAACACCATGTTTGGAATTCCAAGCTTTGCCAAAATGCAAATATTTTATATGGGAGCAGTGGACAAATTTATTAAAGCATCATTAGTCATCAGTATCTTAGTTCCATTCAAATTCTCTAACCACTTGGCTGGAGGAAATAGGCCAGAGAGGGTAGGTATAATTTAATACGGGAGTTGGGGCTGAAGAAATTTCTGCAAAGTTCTGAGACATGGGGCACTGAATGAATTGGGTAGTATGCCAGAGTACAAAATGGCATGAGGGAGCAGAGGGTTCTCACCTGACCCAAATAAAAAGGAGCACTTATTCCTTTCTGCATGACATTATATTAACAGTTAATTTTGTTGACTGCTTTCCCAGCTGGGCTGTGAGCAATTTGAGGTCCTAGTATGTGAGAAACTTGAGGTTCTAGTATGCTCACTGCCATACACCAAGTTTCTATTCTGTTATCTTAAAATTACTGCTGCTGAATTAGGAGATAAGCTTCTGAGATCCAGCCATGAATGCCTTTCATGGGCTAAGGAGCTTGGACTTTCTTTTATAGACAGGCTTGGAAATGGCTTCTCTTTGTAGAGTTGGCCTAGCTCATTGAGATTTTTGAATGTGTAGATTGATATGCCTTATCAAATTTAGAATTTTTTTTTTTTTTTTTTTGAGACAGAGTCTCACTCTCTCACCTGGGGCGAGTGCCGTGGCATCAGCCTAGCTCACAGCAACCTCAAACTCCTGGACTCGAGCAATCCTACTGTCTCAGCCTCCCGAGTAGCTGGGACTACAGGCATGCGCCACCATGCCCGGCTAATTTTTTCTATATATTTTTAGCTGTCCAATCAATTTCTTTCTATTTTTAGTAGAGGTGGGGTCTCGCTCTTGCTCAGGCTGGTCTCAAACTCCTGAGCTCAGAACGATCCGCCCGCCTCGGCCTCCCAGAGTGCTAGGATTACAGGCGTGCGCCACCGCGCCCGGCAAATTTAGAAATTTTTTGACCATTATGTGTTCAATTTTTTTCTGCCAGTTCTCTCCTTGCCTTCTGAAGCTTCCATAATGTGTATATTGGCATCTTAATGGTGTCCCACAGGTCCCTCATGCTCTGTTAATTTCTCTTAATTATTTTTCTTTGTGCTCCTTAGACTGGATAATTTTAATTAACCTATCTTCAAGTTTGTGATTATTTCTTTTGGCTGCTCAAATCTACTGTTGAACCCCTCTAGTCAATTTCTCATTTCAGTCATTGTACTTTTCAGTTCCAGAATTTCTATTTGGTTCCTTTGTATAAATACTATTTATTTATAATTTCTGTTTGTTGAGATATTCTCCTGGTGTCCTTTAGTTCTTTGTTGGTTGCTTCTTTTATGTCTTTGAGCATATTAAGACATTTAATTTAAAATCCTTGTCTAGTGGAATGAGGTCAGCATGATAGCAGAGTAGGAGATTTAGCCTTCCTCTATACAAAGAGCAACTATCAATGAACAAAAATGTCTCTGGAAGAGGCTGGGATCCATTCAAGGTGACACAGAAATACAGTAGAAGAAAAAACTCAAGAGGAACCACACAAAAAGGGTAAGAAGAACAAGTTCATGTTACCTCCATCACTGTGTCCCCCATGCCAGCACTGCTCAGCATGGAGAGGGGGCTCCCTGGTTTGACTATTGCCCTCTGCAAGACAAAGCAGTGTGAGGTGTACAACCAGTTTTGCCAGTATTTTATGACGACCAGCTTCAGTTTCACCCCACCCACATCTTTTGGGAAACTGGCATAGCTGAGACATCTGGAGACGGCAGGGAACAAAGAATAGGGATGAGCTCTTTTTGAGACAGCTACAAAGTGGGAGTTGCTGTGACTCCCAGTGGCCCACTTGGCATGAGACTCCAGCAGAGTTCTCCAATGAGGACCTAAAAAACCCCTAGAGCTGCTGTGTACCCGCCACAGCCTTATTCACTGAGGACTCCTTAGTATTTGCAATTGTGGAACACAATAACTTGTTCTGCAGAGGAACCTAGCAGTTTTTACCGCTGAGGAAACCAACTTCTAGCACATTAGCAAAGAACCCCCTGCAGCTTTTGCCACTGTAGGCTCTGCAGTTTTCTTCACTTTCACAGTCTCCAGGAACTGGAGTCATTTCCTCTCATGCTCCCAGGAGCCATCTGGAGCTTCAGGACTGCTGCTGCTACAGTTTCCTTAGCCTGGGACCCAACCCAGTAGCCTTGCAATTTCTAGGTGTTTGACCCACCACCATCCTCCCTGGGCACCTCCCAGAGCCACCTGAGCTGCTCCTGCTGTGGCTGTCCCAGCTCAGAGTCCCACTGCAGTGGCCATTGTACTCTTCCAGTACCTAAGCCACAAACCCTCCTCCCCAAAGTCACCCCAGCTGTTGCTTCCATGAGTGCTTTGGCCCAGCAAAAGAGTGTAGCTATTGCACCTGTGCTTGCAAAGAGTCCCAGAGCTGTTCACCTCAGGATCTGACCCCACATGCATTTGAGCCTGATCTTTGCAGCCAGACTACTGCATGTTGCCTGCCCTGGCTCTCACAGTTGTGCATGAATAAGCAGCTGGCCCTGCCCCTGGCTTCTGCATCCATCACCATGCTTACACCCACAGCTAGCCCATGAAGTTGCACATGCATGCACAGCTTCAGTTCAGCCCTGCACCTGCCACACACATGCAGACTGCCTGACCCCTGCTGCCATGCTGCATCTGGCTCTTGCAATCAGGCATGAGCAACCTGCAGCATCTACTGCTATATCTATGCCCACAATTAGCCCCAGTCCCTGTGTCTGACCCCTTGTTACCATATGTGAGCCTACAATTGGTTTCTGCTGCCATAGATATACCTGTAGCTAGCTTCTGCAGTGGAGCATGTACACATTGTTGGCCCTGGCCCCCAGTGCTGCCAGCCTGAGACCCTAGCTATTTGTCATATACAGATAGCTGAGGACCCCAACAGCCTTCACAGCCTCTGAAGACCTCCCATAGCTCCCGACACCAAGGAACATGTAGGTGCCAACCTTGCTGACCTCAGGCTGCCTAAGCTGAGGAGACTCCAGGGCCCTCCAGATCTGAAGCCACTCCATACTCCCATGCTTAGTTCTTCATGCACTAGACCCAGTGTCACAGCACACCCTACCTTGCCTCCATCCCTCCTCCTTAGGTGAAGACCTTTCCTTACCAAAGCCAGTCCATAAAATCTGGAAGAGGTGACTGTTGCTTCAAAAGTGCAGACATCTGTGCAAGACTTTGCAAGGATCATGAAGATTCAGGGAAATATGACATTACCAAAGAAACACAATAAACTTCCAATGAATGACCCCAAAGAATTGGAGATTCATGAATTGCCTAACAAAATAATTGTTCTGTGGAAGTTCAGCAAATTACACAAGAAAAACACAGATAAATAGTTTTAAAAGATCATGAAAACAGTATAAGAACAAAATAAGACACTAAACAAATTGAAAACATAAAAAAGAACCAAACAAATTTTGGAGCTGGAGAATACAATGGCTGAAGTCAAAAATACAAAAGACAGCTTTAACGGCAGAGTGGATCAAGAAGAATAATGAACAACTGAGCTCAAAGACAGATCATTGGAAATCATCCAGTCAGAGGAGGAAACAAAAAAGAATGAAAAGGAATGAAGAAAGCCTACAGTATCTATGGGATACCATCAGGATTGCTACAATTCACATAATAAAACTACAGATGAAGAAGAAAGAAAGAGAAAAGAGACAGACAGCTTATTTAAAGAAATAATGGCAGCCAACCTCCTATATGGGAAAAGGGAACATCCAAGTACAGGAAGCTCAGAGATATCCAATCAAATTCAACCCAAAGAAGAGTTCATCAACATACATTATAATCAAATTACCAAAATGCAATGTCTAAGAAAGAATTCTGAAAGCAGCAAGAGAAAAGAAGCTCACATACAAGGGAGCTCTAATATAGCTATCGGCAGATTTTCAGCAGAAACCTTACAGGTTAGGAAAGAATATCAAGATATGTTCTAAGTGCTAAAGGAAAATAAATGGCCAACCAAGAATACTTTAATCAGCAAAATTGTCCTTCAGAAATGAGAGAGAAATAAAGTCTTTCTCAGAAAACAGTTGAGGGAATTTGTCACCATAAGACCTGCCTTGGAAAAAATGCTAAAGGCAGTTTTTCAAGCAGAAGGAAAAAGACATTAATTAATAAAACCAAAAGATATCAAAATATAAAACTTACTGGTAAAAGGAAGCACATGGTCAAATTCAGAATACTCTTATACTGTAATTATAGTTCCAAAGTTCCATGACATTGGCATGGGCAAAAATTTTTTAAATGTGAATCCAAAACACAAGCAACAAAAGCATAAATAGACAAATGGGATTAGATCAAACTAAAAAACTTCTGCACAGCCAAAGAAACAATGAACAGAGTGGGAGACAACCTTTGGAATGGGAGAATATAATTGCGAACCAAACATGTGATAAGGGGTTAATATCCAAAATATATAAAAGACTCAAAGAACTCAACAGCAAGAAAACAAATAGCCCAATTAAAAAATGGGCAAATGACCTGAATAGACGTTTCTCAAATTAAGACTTACAAATGGCCAATAGGTATATGAAAAAATGCTCAACATCACTAATCATCAGGGAAATGCAAATCAAATCCACAATGCAATATCACCTCACATCTGTTAGAATGGTTATTATCAAAAAGACAAAAGTTAAGTGTTGATGAGGATGTGAAGAAAAAGGAACCCGTATGCAGTGTTGGTGGAAATGTAACTTAGTACAACCATTATGGAAAATATTATGGAGATTCCTCAAAAATATAAAAATAAAATTACCGTATGATCCGGGAATAACACTTCTGGGTATATATTATTCAAAGGAATTAAAATCAGTACGTTGAACATCTGCACTCCCATGTTCATTGCAGCATTATTCACAATAGCTAGCCAAGATATAAAATCAACCTAAGTGCTCATCAATGGATGAATGGATAAGCAAATGTGGTATATATATACATATATATACACACAATGGAACACTAGTCAGCCTTAGAAAAGAAGGAAAATCTGTTATTTGCAACAACATGTATGAACTCGGAGGACACTATGCTAAGTGAAATAAGTCAGGCACAGAAAGACATACATTATCTCACTTATAGTGGAATTTTCAAAAGTCAAACCCATAGATGTAGAGAGTGGAATGTTGGTTACTAGACCTGAGGGAGAGGGGCAGCGGGATGAGGTCAAAGGACAAAAATTTTAGTTAGAGGGAAGGCATAAGTTTTTGAGATATATTGCACAGCATGGTGACTATAGTTAAAGTATTGTGTATTTCAAAATTGCTAAGAGAGAAAATTTTAAATATTCTCATCATAAATAAGTACGTGAGCTGATATATATGGTAATTAGCTTGATTTAATCATTCTGCAATGCATACATGTACCAAAACACATTTTATCCCATACACACACACACACACACACACACACACACATTATTTGTGAATTAAAACCAAATTTAAAGAACTATTAAACTAAAAATAAGTAAATCAATCAATCAATAAAATGAAATCCTTATCTAGTAAGTCCAGTGTTGGTGCTTTATCAGGGACCATTTCTGTTAATTACAATTTTTTTCTATGTATGGGCCATTCTTTTCTGTTTCTTTGTATGCCTTGTGACTTTTGTGAAAACTGCATATTTTTAACATTATAATATGTTAACTTGTAAAATAAAATTCATCCCTCTCCCCAGTGTTTGCTAATAGTGCTTTTAATAGGTTATAGTTGTTCGTCTTTGCAGATTGGCTCTGATTTGTGACACTCCTTCGATCCTTAGCCAGACCGATTACAATTTTGCCTTAGCATTCCCTTCCTGTTTACATAGAGCCTAAGGACCAGCCAGATCTTTTAAGTGAATCACTTAAGTGGCTACAAGTGAAAGCTTAAAATTTTTTCCGGTCTTTTCTGGGTGTGCATCTAGTTATGGTCATGCCTATAGCCTTCTTGATTTACCAGTATATGCAAGATCTTTGCAAAGCATGTATTTTCTCATGTATCTCTTTCCTCATACTCTGTCTTCCTTGGCTTTATGGTTTGCTGCTTGCCCTGTTTGTTGTCCCTTGTCCAAGTGTCTGAAACTAATATATGCCTTTAAATACTTTGAATAAACACCAGCTGGGAGGCTGCTCTAGTCCTCAGTGAGTTCTCATGGGTGTGAAACAAAAGCAGACCCCTGAGCCAATTTCTCAGGGAGCCCTTAGACAGGCCAAAATGCCCAAGTACAATTCTTTGAGAACAAGATCCATATTGCTCCTTCTGGCACCAGCAAACCACAACAGGAATGCAGGCCGACATCCCCAATGCACCTGCCAAGGTGTGATATGGGGAATGGATGGTGGGCAAACAAAAATGCCACAATGATCTCCTATAGAATTTTAGTAGCCTTTCTTCATTAATCACTCCTCTAGTTTCTCTACATTTTTAATTAGGTTTCAGAGTTCCAAAAAAAGTTGATTCTGACAGTTTTCCCAAGCTATAATGGTTGTTTCGGCAGATGGAGGAATCTTTGGAACACCCTCCTTTTTCATTCTCAATGATATACCCACACACACACATTTCATTTTGTTTATGAAAATTTTCAATCATGCAGCCAAAATGAAAGAATATTACAGTGAAGACTCACCACATAGGTTCTACTAATATGCTATTATACTTGTTTTATCATATAACCACTTACCTATCCATCCCTCTATTTGTGTATTAGTTTATCTTGTGTTTTGATGTATTTCAACATAAACTGACACTTTCCCATGTATATCATTAATAGAATTCAATATTCCTTTACAGTAGTTTTAATGTTGATATAAAGTATATATACGATGAATTGTTAAGTGTACTCACTGAGCCTTGAGACATGTAACCCTATGGTCCCTTTTGATAAACTAGAAAACCTCTCCCAACATCCTGGTATACCCTTGAAGGACACCATAAATAGTGTGTGTGAGATCAGGGCTGGAGGAATGCCCCAAATACTCTGATGAGGTTCAGAGGATTTGGAGCTATTTAGAAGACCCTTATAGGACATGTGGCCCAACTTTTCTATCTGATGATTGTCCCTGTAGCATCCACACAAACTCCACCATTGGTCTGCGTACATTCAGAGATTGGCATCTCACCAGTTCTGGAGGTAGTCTGTTCCATATTTGGACAGTTCCAAGTATTCAGACGTACTTATTTATATAGAACTACAAACAACAAGATTATTCATCAATTAATATTTCTCTGCACACAACCCTTCTGAGTTGTTAAGAGCCCTTCCCTGGATTTTCTATTCTCTTTTCCATAATATGTCCTGGTCCCTTTAACTGCTTTTCAGGGCCCCCACAGGTCTCCTAATTTGACCCCAAATGCTTTATCAAAGTCCTGTTTAAAGAAGACAGACTAATGGCCAGCAAACATATAAAAAATGCTCAACATCTCTAATCATTAGGGAAATGCACACTACAATGAGATATCACCTAACTCCAGTGAGAATGGCTTTTATCAAAAAGTCCCAAAACAACAAATGCTGGCATGGATGTGGAGAGACTGGAACACTCTTACACTGCTGGTGGGACTGCAAATTAGTATAACCCCTGTGAAAAGTCCTTTGGAGATACCTCAAAGAGCTAAAAATAGAACTACCATCTGATCCAGCAATCCTACTACTAGGCATCTCTCCAAAGCAAAAAAAAAAGACATTCTATAATAAAGACATCTGCACTAGAATGTTTATAGCAGCACAATTCACAATTGCAAAGATGTGGAAACAACCCAAGTGCCCATGAATACATGAGTGGATTAATAAAATGTGGCATATGTATACCACGGAGTTCTACTCAGCCACAAAAAACAATGGCGATCTAGCACCTCTTGTATTATCCTGGATAGAGATTGAGCCCATCCTTCGAAGTGAGGTATCACAAGGATGGAAAAACATGCACCACATGTACTCACCATCAAATTGGTACTAACTGACCAACACTGAGGTGTTCACATGGTAGTAATATTCACTGGATGCCGGTCAGGTTGAGGGGGGTAGGGGGGGTAAACCCACAACTATTGGAAGCGAATGCACTGTATGGGGGAGGGACACGCTTGTAGCCCTGCCTTGGGTGGGGCAAAGGCATTACATGTAACCAAAATGTTTGTACCCCCAAAATATCCTGAATTAAAACAAAAAAATTTAATTAATTAATTAATTAAATTGAAACTCTAGCAAAGAAAAAAAACATTCTCTTTAAATAGCACAGCCCTGTAGCCAGACTCCCATTCAGGGTGGTCTTAAAATTAGAGGAAATTGAATACTATTCTTTCACCCTTTCTTCTAATACTGAACTTGTATGAATCAGACTTTTTCCCTTTCATTATCAGATCCCAGTCCCGCTTGGTATAAGACTTCGGCTCCTTTCTTGCATTTTGGTTCAGTGCTTCTTTGATAATTTTATGCTGCCATCTGGTGGCTAGATCAAACAGTGCATGACTTTTTTTTTTTTTTTTTTTTTGGTCTTTGTTTAGCAGGGTAGAGGACAGACAGGTTAACAAAGTGACAAGCCTAGAATTAGAATAATCTGAATCTTTTAAAAAGGGGATCTGATTTCTTCCTGTTGTGTGCCATGCATTTAGGAGCCCAAAGTAAAGGATGCTTACACATCTAGGGCACGGCCACAAAAATATGCATCTAACATTCCCATTTGGGTCCAACTCTGAGTAGCTAATTGACTTTAAGTAAGTCACTTTTCCTTCTAGTGTCTCAGTTTCCACACCTATGATCCTAAAAGGTTTATAAAATGGAGCCAAGCAGTAGTGAAGGTAAGGTAAGGTCTGGAAGGGAAGGAAGTGAAGTGGAGGATTGAGGCCTGGTGGGGGAGGGGAGTAAACAAAGCCTGAAGGTGATAAATGGCAGCAGGGCTGCTCCAGGGCATGCAGTACCCTAGGCAAATATTTTTGGAGAGTCCCTTTCTATATAGACAGTTTGATTAAAAGTATATTAAAAAATCCTGGGCCCATCTGAAGTATAGTGATTTATCAATGATTTAGAATACTGGTGGAGAAGACACACTTACATATTTGCTCATTCAACAGTTCATGTGAAAATTCTTCATAATGTCCTTGCAGAATCTCTTCCTTTTTGGTCCAAAAATCATCTGTTTGTGTTCTTGATTGTCAAATTCACCATTTCTGTTTAATTTCATATCTTCCACCAGGAGAAAAAGGTAGCAACATGGTTGCTACTTCCAATGCAACGGATGTTTGGAAATTGTTTGTATTGAAACAATGTAGATTTCTTGCTTCTGCAGTTTCTTTAGCCTAAGGGTCGACAGTAGACCTTGGTAGCCCATAGCTCTGAACATGCCGTGTTCAATGTGTCACCCCAAATCGTCATGTCAGCACCATTTTGGAGGCTTAATCTAATGAGTTTCCATGAAAAAAAAAATACAATGACAGCCAATGAGAGTGATCTGCTAGCCTGGCCTCCCACCTGGAACCAGGGCCTGTGGCCATAGAAACCCAGGACAACCAATTTATAACTTGTCTTTTTGTCTTTTCATTTTTTAAGGTATTTTTGTGGAACAAAAGGTTGTAATTACAAAGTGTCAAATTTTATAGTAGATGCTCCTTGAGTCTTGTTTACGAAAATTTTCCCTAACCTATAAGGTCTAAAAAGTATAGAACATTTCCGCAACTGCAGAAACTTTAATTATCTTATCTTTCAAATTATTTTTTAGGGCAATTTTTGTGAAACCACGGATACGTCAAAAATTCGAGCTATTTTCAAACATGAGTTCCGTTGTCGAACCAATGAAGCGCAGACAGCTCAAAATATCAATGAAGTGTTTGGGAAGGATGTGGCTAATGAACACACGGCACATCGATCGTTCCAGAAGTTCCATTCTGGTGATTTTAATCTTGAACATGAGCCACGTGAGTGACCTGAGACCAAGATGGAGAACAATGAGCTGAAAGCTGCAGTGGAAGTGTATCCATCTCAACCTACACGTGAATTAGCAGCAAGGTTTGCAATTACTGGAACATTTTAAAGAAATCATTGAGGTAAAGAAGCTGGATAGATGAATTCTGCATGAATTAAACAAGTGTCAGAAGAGAAATTGTGTCAAAGCTTGCCCTTCTTTGTTGTCATGGTATAAAGGCAAACCATTTCTACACGGAATTGTGGTGTGTGATGATAAATGGATTATTTTTGATAATCCCAAGGGTTCGGCACCATGGTTGGATAAAGACGAAGTGCTAAAACACAGTCCAAAACCCATTATTCATCAAAAAAGGTAATGGTATCTCTTTGGTGGTCCGGCACTGGTATCATCCACTACAGTTTCATGAAGCCTGGTCAATTGATTATCGCAGACGTCTACTGCACCCAATTGGATGAAACGATGAGCATGCTTGTGATTAAGCAGCCAAGATTGGTCAATAGAGATAGCCAATACTCTTGCAAGGCAACTCTCGACCACATGTCGCTGCTCAAACTACAGAAGGTGGACTTGGAAACTCTCGTCATCCGCCATATTGGTTAGACCTTGCGGTCAACTGACTACCACTTTTTCGACGCTTTGGACCACTTGTAAGGAAAAATGTTCAATTTTCAACAAGCTGTGGAAAACCCTTTTTGCGATTTCATTGTCGATGGTTGAGGCACATACTTTGATTAATCGTACTTTTTCTTGTGTGAGTTATAATGAACTATACTTTTGATTCAATGTCAGACATTCCATATCTAATGACCTCATGCTGAGTTTCCATTCGACCACATGTGGCTGCTCAAACTACAGAAGGCGGACTTGGAAACTCTCGTCATCCGCCATATTGGTTAGACCTTGCGGTCAACTGACTACCACTTTTTCGACGCTTTGGACCACTTGTAAGGAAAAATGTTCAATTTTCAACAAGCTGTGGAAAACCCTTTTTGCGATTTCATTGTTGATGGTTGAGGCACATACTTTGATTAATCGTACTTTTTCTTGTGTGAGTTATAATGAACTATACTTTTGATTCAATGTCAGACATTCCGTATCTAATGACCTAATGCTGAGTTTCCATTCGACCACGTGTGTCTGCTCAAGCTACAGAAGGTGGACTTGGAAACTCTCGTCATCCACCATATTGGTTAGACCTTATGGCCATTCGACCATGTGTCGCTGCTCACACTACAGAAGGTGGACTTGGAAACTCTCTCATCTGCCATATTGGTTAGATCTTACGGCCATTTGACCACGTGTCGCTGCTCAAACTACAGAAGGTGGACTTGGAAACTCTCGTCATCCGCCATATTGGTTAGACCTTGCGGCCAACTGACTACCACTTCTTTGATGCTTTGGACCACTTGTAAGGAAAAATGTTCGATTTTCAACAAGCTGTGGAAAACCCTTTTTGCGATTTTATTGTCGATGGTTAAGGCACATACTTTGATTAATCGTACTTTCTCTTGTGTGAATTATAAAAAACTATACTTTTGATTCGATGTCAGACATTCCGTATTTAATGACCTAATGCTGAGTTTTCATTCAACCACGTGTGTCTGCTCAAGCTACAGAAGGTGGACTTGGAAACTCTCGTCATCCACCATATTGGTTAGACCTTACGGCCATTCGACCATGTGTTGCTGCTCACACTACAGAAGGTGGACTTGGAAACTCTCGTCATCCGCCATATTGGTTAGACCTTGGGGCCAACTGACTACCACTTCTTCAATGCTTTGGACCACTTGTAAGGAAAAATGTTCAATTTTCAACAAGCTGTGGAAAACCCTTTTTGTGATTTCATTGTCGATGGTTAAGGCACATACTTTGATTAATCGTACTTTTTCTTGTGTGAGTTATAAAGAACTATACTTTTGATTTGATGTCAGACATTCTGTATTTAATGACCTAATGCTGCATTTCCATTGTCTTTCTCCCATTCTCTATTATTTCTCAGATAAACAATATAGGACAGTTTATGAGATTAATTGCACTGAAATAGCCAGTTTTCTGGGGGGCAGCTTTGGTTTTTATATGAGCACTTTTCCTACCAGTTACGGCCAGTGGGTACACTTCACTACTGTTCCATTATGGTTGGTCCAATGTTGGTGTCATCAGATTCATGGAGGAAGTAGGAAAATAGTAAAGATTAAGGATTCAAAGTTTAAAAATTACAGACAGGTCAAAAACAGTACTACTTCTGGATTATTTAGGAACCAAGTAGCCATTTTGTGAAATGCCTTTCTTTCCTTCTTCCATCTTGTTCACCAGTTGACTCATAAGCACTTCCACTCTCTTATGATCTGGGGCTTGACTCAGAAACATGGTGTGTGACCTTATGCATATTATGTATGTGTAACCTTTATAGGATTCTGTTTTATTAATCCTTCACTAATACATTAGATAATGGGAGGGCAAGTCCTTTGAAGATGGTTCTAACCTCAGTGTATTACCCTTGTCTGGCTTCTTTGATTCTAAAGTTTGGTGGAGTTACACATTCTGGTCGGAACTGAATATTTGGATACTTTATTAACATAACAAACCTCCACCTTCCCCACCCTTCAAACTCAAAAGCAAATTAGATTAACACATTTACATTTGTTATGCGTTTTGTGGAAATTTTTGCATGAGTTATCTGATCATTCAATGTGTATTCTGTTTTGCAAATGAGCACTTAGAAACCCATTAAAGTTATTCTTGGACTAGAGGTGAAGTCTTCTTTTAGCTTAGTGTTGTTTCTAGCATGCTATTGTTTTCTCAAATTTTCCCTTTGTTTTGTTGTTTTGTAAATTTTAAACGTTCTTAATCCCCAAATCACTTTAAACTTTTTAGGCCACGCCTCTTAATGCCTTCCCCACCCCCAGCTTTCCCTCAGTTCTTAAAGCGCTGCAATTCTCTGCTGCAGCCATATTTCTTCTTCTCCCGAGGATGTTAACTTCCTGACTGAAGATCTCTATGCACTCGGGGCTCTTTCTGGAACATTTTCTAACACCCCAATACCCCGTATGGTGTATTTTTTTTTAAAAAATCATCAAAATTCCATAAAATATTTTAAAAATTCTATACTTTCTCCTAGTAGTTTCTTGACAGTTCCTCCATATTTTTCAGGTATTTGGAGTATTTTTAGGCAATTTTTAATTTTTAAGGAATTTTTTTCTTTGGAATGATTTTTGGTTGACACCTATTTTTTGTGATTTCTAAGGGTGTACCCTTTTTCTATATTTGGCCCATCGGGGCTGCGGATACCTGGTTTCATTATTGTTTTTTCTTTGCCCAACGGGGCTGTGGATACCTGCCTTTTAATTCTTTTTCTTTTTTTTAAATTTGCCCATCGGGGCAGCGGATACCTGCTTTTTATTTTTTTTTTTTTCCTTAGCCCATCGGGCCAGCAGATACATGCTGTGTCCACCCGCCCCCCCCACTCTGGCTGATCGGGGCAATGGACACCCGCTTTTTAAAAATATTTGTTTTTGGCCCATCGGGGCTTCGGATACCTGCTTTTATTATTTTTTTCCTTGCCCATCGGGGCCTCGGATACCTGCTTTAATTTTTTTTTTCCTTGCCCATCGGGGCCTCGGATACCTGCTCTAATTTTTTTTTTCCATCGCCCGTCGGTGCTTTATCTGGGTTGTTGCACTATCTGGAATAGCTACACATTTTTTTGCTGCCGATCATTTGGTGGTGTGTGAGTGTACCCACGGCTTTGACAGGAGAATGACTTTGCAGTTATGCTAAGGCGCTGTTCAGGTTCTGGAGGAAAAGTGGCCGCCATTTTAGACTTGCCTCATAACTCGGCTTAGGAGTTGTTTGTGCTAAGTATAAACTAGGGAGGCAAGATGGATGACAGAGGCAGTCATGTGCCTCGCAGGAGCTAAACGCGTTTGAATGAGCTAATTTGGGGTTTGTTAGGAGCTTTGCCTGAATTGTATAGGGAGGCAAAGAAACAGGATCTCGTCTTATATAGGTACCGGGCGCTAGGTGAAAATGAGAGGTTCGAGAAGAGTTCTCCCAGGGCTTAAAATGGCGATTTTGACATTGCGGCATTGCTCAGGATGGCAGGCTATGCTTTGTCCAAAATGGCGGATCCAGTTCTGCCGCAGTGTTCAAGTGGCGGGAAGGCCACATCATGATGAGTGAGGCTTTGTTCCTGCGCATAGCATGCAGTGGACATGTGCGATCACATAGTGAAAGATGGCGGCTGAAGGACTTGCCGCAGTGTACAACATGGTGGTCCTCTTTGTCTTTGCTGTGTGGTTTCCACGTTGGATTTCGCAGCAGGGACGGTATGGCAGACTTTGTCATGTTAATATTCTGGCTTTTGTCACCTGGACGTCACAGCAGGTGTTCGTTTAGTACGATCTTGGCGGACTTGCCGCATTGCTAAAGATGGCGGGCTTGCCGCTTATTGCCGCACACAGCAGGAGACCGGGAGAAACGGTGGGACGGACAGTGCCGGATTGCCGCATGACCCAACCAATGAGAAATGCGGGTGGAATCGGTCACAGTCAGTTAGAGCAGAGGATATAATTAGACCGATGACACACTGTCCAGCTGCTCAGGGAGGACTTGGGTGAATTAGCATGACACTTTGCAGCTGTCGTTATTCAGGCAGTCAGGAGGATGAAGTGGAGAGGCCACTTATGTCTCCCAGTGGGCGGTACTCAAGGTCTTTTCAATGTCTTTCCATGGACATTTGGCTTTTCCACCTCCCCCGCTCTCGTTAGTCCCTTCCTGTCCGGCATTGCCTCCTGCGGTGCTGGATCTACTGCTGTGAAGTGTGAACCACATCCCGTTCCTTTAATCGGTGCCATGGCCTGAGGCTAGGCTACTCCCCCCGGCCTCTAATCTTCTCTGCACTGTGTGGAGATGGTGGTGAGCCACGGCAAGGATCAGAGTGGATCACAGATGATCGTTGCCCAACAGGTGGGAGAAGAATTCCTGCCTTCCTCAAGAGGAACACCTACCCCGTGGCTAATGCTGGGGTCGGATTTTGATTTATATTTATCTTTTGGATGTCAGTCATACAGTCTGTGTGATTTGATGCTGTTTGAATTTAAATCTTAAGTGACTATTATAGAAACGTATTTAGGGGCCTTATTTATAGAATTCATTTTAATTACATTTAATGCGTTTTCATTTTGGGTTTTAAAAAATTGCTGAAAGTTTCCAGTTTCTCTCTAAATGCCGTAATCTTTTTTTTTTTTTGACAGTAGATATTGAAAGTCAAATCATTTGGCATTTTTAAAAAAGCTTCTATTTTCTTTGCGATTAGCTTAAACTACTTTCCTTTGGCCTTTTGAAGAATTTTGTATCACAGAAGCAGTTAATTAAATGTTTAACTTCATGACTGAATGTAAAAAGGAGTATCTGAAGGTCTACACTGGTCCAGGCCTTGCTTTGTTTCCATCCTTGATACTGCTGCACTAATTGACTAATAACCTACCTAATCGGTTATGATCTACCTATTCAGCAACTTGATTGCTGTGGTCTGATATCCTATTCAGGCTCATTCGAATGTTAATGGCCACATTTCGATTTTCCATGATATCCAACCCAGTTCCTCCCACGTCCTGCTCCCGGCAACCCCCAGCCTAGCCCTGGCCCTTCTCCAGCCCCTATGCCCCATCCCTGCCCCAGCCCCAGCCCCAGCCCAAGCCCCAGCCCCAGCCCAAGCCCCAGTCACAGCCCCCTAACCCCCAGCCCCTGCTCCAGCCCCTGCCCCAGCCCCCGCCCGCACTTCCCAGCCCCAGCCCCAGCCCGCACCTCCCAGCCCAGCCCCTGAGTCCCAGCCCGGCTTCTTTCTAAAGCCACACTAATTTTCACTGATTCAGTGCTCAAAATAGTCTGTTTATCTCATTACAATGGGATATTCTACCTACCTCTGGCATTGCTGATCTTCAGTGCTGATGACTTGAGTCACCATCTTCAGTTTGTTAAAATAAAGAATTCCTGCATGCCAGCATTAGTGCCCATAATTGGAATTACTCATCTTCTCAGTCTCCTGCCCTTAAGGAAGGAGAAGCCATTCCTCCGTCATTGCTGCAGTAGTCACAGTCCCAGTTTTCTGAGTAGTGCTCAGCGACGATTTCTTATATACTGTGTTGGCCACCCAAAACTCTTTGCATTGAGTGAAATTCTAACTGCCGGTAATCCTGCCCATTGAATTAAACCCCAGTCCGAACCTCATTTGCATTCAACCTGTGGGCACAGACAACTCAAGTCATTTGTTGGACAGTTAAGTGCTCAGTCCCAATTGTCATATCCTTGCCTATTAAACAAAGGCACCCTGATTCTTTTTTAAAGTCCTGCTGTTCTTGGACAATTGAAGAACAAAAATAGTAATTATTCATAGTCTCATCCATTAATCACAAGTACCTCCAATCTCCTTTGCATTTGCTCTGAGGCAATGCCGACTACCTAAGACCACATTTCTTAAATTCTTGAGTAGAATCCCAATTGTCTATAGTCCTGCTCAGTACACCAGGGCCCTTTGCAACCTCTGCACAACAGCGGAGATGCTCATTCTCAAAGCCCTTTCCTTTGGAATATTAATGGATATAATCATAATTGTTCATGGTCCTAGCTAACAGAAAAGACCCACCTGTGCCCTTTCCATTGCTCCTACATACTGCAAACTACCTACTACCTTGAATTAACATGTAAAACTCTCATTGCCTGTGGTCCTACCCATTAGTCTAGGATGTCTCCTACCTCTGCCTCTATGCCATTGTTGCTGAATTCTTAGCTACCTAAGGTCCCTTCTCTTAAACAGCTGATATGCATAATTGCATATACCATGGCTCTGTGCAATAAAAAATAGATTCTCACCCCATCCCACCCTGTGTAAAATGTTGTTAGGGAATGCAAATTATTCAAGAACCCAGCTCTTGGACAGTTAATCGGCACAGTTGCAGTTGTCCAGAGTCCTGTCCATTAGAAAGGGCCACTGTATCCTATTTGCATGCTATAATATGGGCTGATCACCCAAGGCCGCTTCTCTTGAATTAATGATGTCCATGATTGCATTTGTCCAAGATCTTGTGTACTAGCTTCATCCACTCTCTTTGTATTCCAGCAGGGTATGCTTACTACTCAAGACCTCTGCACTGGACAGTTTATATGCGTAATCTTGATTGATTAGAACTGACTCTTTTATACCAGGATCTTCTTGCTATATATCAAGAGGGTGCTGATTACCTAATGGCCCTCCTTCTGAAATTACTGAAGTGCAAAACTGCAATTGTCCCTGTTTCCCATTAGTATGAGATCATATTCCCTCATACTCCTTTTCCCTCACTGCCCCCACTTGGGACTGTAAATATGCATAATTGCAATTTCTCCCTTCCGTTAAACTAAGATCCCACCTACTCACACCCTCTTAGCATTACAATAGAGGGTGTTAACAACTAAAGAAAGCCCCGCCTTTTGTACTGTTAATGTGCACAGTAGCATTTGTTCCTCTTTCTGTGTACTAATAAAAGATCTCACTCAGTTCCCTTGAATTCAGCAGTGGATAACCTCTGCTGAAGACCTTTGCAGTAGGATTGTTAACATGAACCATGGTAATTGATTCACAGCTGTCTTTCAGATCGGTTCCACTATACACTCCTTGTTTTACAGCAAGGGGTATTAATTACCTTCATTACTTTTTCTAGGACTGTGAATGTGCAAAATTCCAATATTGGTTGTCCTTCCCTTTGAACTAATGCCCCACTCCTTTCATATTAAAGCAAGGGATGCTGGTGACCCAAAGTCCTTCTCTTGGGACTCTTAATGTGTATATTTCCAATTGGCATGACTCTTAATCTCCATATTTCCAGTTGTCTATGGTCTCTCCCAATAAGCAAGTATTATAGCAGGGAATACTGATGCTTGAAGTTTTTCTCTTGCACTGTTCATGTGCAAAATTGCTCTAAGATTCCATTCCCTCAAACCTCCTTTGCATAAAAACAGGAGCAGCTATGGCTGCTTCTCCTATACCGATTAAATGCGCATAATTTACAGCAGTTGATGTGCCCTTAGAATCAAATCCCATTTCCTTGCCCCATTTGCATCACTGCAGGAGCTTCTAAATAACCAAGATTCACTCTTATGTATACTTACATTTCTTCCTGTACTTTTACACCAGGAAAGGACCCCACTCACTCTGTTTACATTCCACCAGGAGGTAATTACTACTCAAGACCCTTAGACTAGTAAAATTAATGTGCACAATCTTAGTTGTCTTGTGCAGGCTCTCAGTTGTCCACAATTATGCATTTTAGGTCAGGACTCCTGTACTTATCAAAGCAGAGTGCTAACAAACATAAAGCCCTTCTCTCAGGACTGCACATATACGTAATTGCGATGTCAATGGTCCTTGACATTAGGCTTGGGTCTCAGACCCTTCACATCCTCTTGCTTTATTGCATGGGGTAATGTTTGTTTAAGTCCCCTTTCTCAAACTGTTAATGTGCCTAATGAAAATTCCATTAGGATGCCTCCCCTTCACAGTCCCTTTAAAGTACAGCAGGACCCATAAGACCCCACTTTTTTGCTTGTTAATAATGTGTGACTGTATTTGTCCAGGTTCCTATGCACTAGATAAAGAAGGTCTTCCCCCATCCCCCACCTTTCCCTTCTAGCAGGGAGTGCCCACTCCATAAGACCCTTATGTTTCGACAGTCAAGGTGCACTTACAATTGTAAGTGGCCACGGCCATGCATCTTGGGCATTAATGTGCTTAACTGCACACGACTCATCCCATTTGAGTAAGATCCTACTCTCAGACCCGTTTTGCAGTACAGCATGGCGCTGATCAGCAAGGCCCCCTTTCTTGGCCTTTTATGTGGGCAATTATATTTATCGGGGTTCCTGTGCACTAGATAAGGAAGCCTCTCCCACCCCCCCAACCCCAACCCCCAATATCTTCTTTTCCCTTCCAGCAGGGAGTGCCCACTCCATGAGACCCTTATGTTTGGACAGTCAAGGTACATTTCAATTGTAAGTGGCCACAGCCATGTACCTTGGGCATTAACGTGCTTAACTGCACACAGCTCATCCCACTTGAATAAGATCCTACTCTCAGACCCCTTTTATAGTACGGCAGGGGTGCTGATCACCAAGGCCCCTTTTCTTGGCCTGTTATGTGGGCAATTATGTTTATCGGGGTTCCTGTGCACTAGATAAGGAAGCCTCTCCCACCATCCAACCCCCACCCCCAATGTCTTCCTTTCCCTTCCATCAGGGAGTGCCCACTCCATAAGATTCTTATGTTTGGACAGTCAAGGTGCATTTCAATTGTAAGTGGCCACAGCCATGTACCTTGGGCATTAATGTGCTTAACTGCACATGGCTCATCCCACTTGAATAAGATCCTACTCTCAGACCCCTTTTGTAGTATGGCAGGGGTGCTGATCACCAAGGCCATTTTCTTGGCCTGTTACGTGGATGATACTTGTCTGAGTT